>JALNQK010000072.1:0-170525 GCA_028458525.1 Ophiosphaerella herpotricha
ATTACTCTAGGTTAAAGATTAGGATTAATAATACTATCCTAATAATAGATATCTTATTAACTATATACTTATAGTTTATCTCTTAATCTATTAATCTATAGGATAGATCCTTAGATTACTTTAATCTACTAATCTATAAGATAGATCCTTAGATTACTTTAATCTATTAATTTATAGAATAGATCTATAGATTACTATACGTAACCTATTACGTATTTAGGTTATATTCTATATTACTATCCTATCTAAGTTCTTTAGATTTGTAGCCTATTAGGTTATTACTTAAGAGTAACTTAGGCTCTATTAACTCTAGCTTATATATAGGGTTGTAACCTATAACAATTTTATAGAGCTATTACTAAGATTTAAGAGGTTATTTTTTTACTTTTTAAGTATATTTTAGGGTAAGTTACTTACTTATAAACTATATAAGTCTAAATTAGATATAAGTTTCTAGTTACTACTCTACTATAAAATCTTATAATAATAGCTTTTATATATAGCTCTATAGCCTTATTTTTAAGATTATAAGTTTAGTATTTAGTATATATTACGCAAATATATTTATTACGCGAACTAATATATTAGTGTAAAACACGTTGTTATATTCTATTAATTATAACTAATACTAAACGCCTAAGCTACTTTAACATTTAAATCTTAAATATTGTTAAAGTCTATAATTATAAAGAACAAGAAGCTCGCCTTAGATAGTATTAAGTAAATACTAATAGCTATATATAAATTAAAGTAGAGGTCTAAAGTAGAGTAGATTGATAATTAATTAATTAAGCTGCCTATATAATATATATTCTAATCCGCAACGGGGTGTATACAATCTAAAGATATTTACTACCTCAAAATCCCTTATCCCCGCTAGGAGCTAGGCTTACTGGTGTATATACTAGTTCCATTGGGTAACTGCGATAATATCGACCTAATTAAAGATTCATTGAACAGGATTGAGTGAAAGCAGAATGGCAATTCGAAAAAATTAAAGCCGGACGCAAAAATACGGACAGAGGATCAAAGGCAAGGGTCATAGGTATACTTGGAAAGCGAGATCGAAATAAGTTTGGTTTTCTTGACCAAAGAGTGTACCTAGAATCCTAGTACTGGGAACAAAGAGAAGGTATTGAAAAAGCGGTAGCTTATTGCGATGCTTCTAAGTTTTTCCACTACTAGAAATTAGTTTTCCTTCTTTACTCAGTCTTGAACTCGAGTCTAATCCGCGGCACCTCCTTGCTACCCCTAGGCATTGTGTACGTGAAATTCCAGAACTCGAACTCGTTGATTGTCTTGCCTGATCCACCCACCAAGCCATGAAAAGCGACAGTATAGTTTGGATTGACCGTTCCTGATACTTGCACTTGAATGCCCTCAACATCCTCCCAAGAGCTGACGTCTCTCTTACCGTCCCAATTGTTTGTTCCAACATTGAACGAAAAGCTACTTGTAACGTTGCCTCTTGGATAGCTTAGCTCCAAAAATAGCTCGCCTACATTGACATCCAATGCATGCGTCTGAGAGTACAAGCTAGCCCAGCCCACGCTTCCATCCGCCCTAGCCCATTGCACAACCACAGGATTGAAGGAGTTGGGATTTTTAGCAGGCCCGCCAATCACGTTCTCCGAAAACGACTCGGCTCCAATGGTAAGATTTTGTGATAACCATGCCGTGATATTGCGTGAATAAGTATCGTATGGTGGAGAAAAGGCAGATGTTTTGACAGTGTGAGTGCCGGGAAAGCCGAGTAGAGCGGAAAGTGTAGCATTTGGAACCAGTGTGTTGTGATAAGGGGCAAGGATCGCAATCAGTGGTGATATGGCAAAATCATCTTTGTGGCCCATCAAATATGGCTAGTCAATGATCAGTCAGTATCACTGGGCAGGGGCCATGGGCGATATGCTCACCTTTGCATTGACTGGCGCTTTTTCCTTTCCAACTAAAGTCCATATCTGCAATGCAAGAATGCTGAGATACCGATTCATGTCAAACCCGTAACTTCTATCCCATGGCCCAGCAACATTCTTCAAATTTGCATTATACAGTTGCCCTAGCGAAGTCCATGTTTGTCGAATCATCTCAGGACCATACTTCCCCATCAAACTATCTTCTGGTAAGTACTTTGCCCAAAGCGTGAGTGCGTAAAGGGAGACGCCAGCATATGTGCCGGAGTTGAATTCAGAAAGCGTGTTGTCGCGTGTGAAGAGGTTGATGACTTCTTTCGCGTAATGTTCACCCGCCGTTGTCATGTTCGAATCTTTGACGCGGCGCCCTACCCAGCCCGAGACAAAAGCGCGCATGATGGACGGATTCGAGTATGCTGGATAAAGGTTGTCATCATCGATACCTCCTACGCGGTAGCTGTCACCGATAGTGGTATTGTACAAGCTTTCAACCATGTACTTTTGAACGTCCTGGGGGATCAGATGTGGAAACTCCTCCAACATGAGCACAAACGTCGTGCCTACGAAGCCGCGCCAATTTGGGTCCCAGGAGTTGTATATGACAGGAGGATATTGCTTACTCCCTACGGTGGGTTCCTCTGGATAGATTTGATAGTCGCCGTACCTTGAGAATAATAGTCAGCGTTCGCTTCGACAATTTGCAACCGTGGTTGTGCTGTCCACCCGAGTGTTTATGAGTGCTTACCATTGCGCACTTTCATTCTTGAACTGGGCCCCCACTACATTACTGACGATTCTAAGCGCCTGCTCAATATCATTCGCTTCGTTGCGTGCCAGTAGTCCGGCCGCATACCAAACACTTGCTCTCGTCTCATGTGTCAGGGCAGCTGCACTCAGGCTATACAAATATCCTCTTTCGTTATCGTAATATGTGTCCAACCAATTCATCGACTCTTGCAGCATGTTTGTCGCGAACGCTGCAGCATCATTGCGCTTGTCGAGATGGCCATTTGCAAATGCACTGGGCGCGAGTACACTCAACGCGAACAACAACTTTTGTACCATGATGTCAAAAGAGGCCAGTGATGCATACGCGATGAGAGCAAAGAAGGAATAACGTCTCCATGGTGAGGTGCTGCAACGACATCACATCATCAAGCAACGAACCGAGGTTGTTCAGCGAGCGGTGAACTGTGCACTAATCGTCTTGAGAAGGAAAGCAAGTAACTTGGGAATGGAGAATTGTGGGGAACAGGTGCAATTCGGGGCTGGTCTCCGCTCATGGAAGAATTTGATTATGCGGGATTCGGAGTGAAATATTGCGAGAGGGCAGGCTTGAGGTCGGAACTATGCCTATCGTGGGGGTTTGGCCGGACTTTTGCCAGAGATATGGCAAGAGCTACCGCGAATGCCAGACGACGTGCTGCATCAAGATATCAATATCAACACCTATCGTGGGATGTCTAAATTGGGCATCTATTTGTGTACTATGGATTGCTTGATTTTGCCCTTGCAACGGTGCTTCATGCTCTGAGGCCTCAGTGTTCTTTGTTTCGATTGTACCGTATTGCCAAGAGATTTGTTAGCAATGTGCAATCATTAGTGAGGATGCGGGACACGGCTCCAAATGCGGGCTATTAAATCTCGCTGCGGCTCTCAGCCAATCTTTCTGCATCTGCAGTCCGACCTGATGCCTGCAATGCTGCCCATGCGTTTGGTAGAACATCTTACATGCCAGGATTTAACAGTACCCAACATGTCACGTTTCCAGGCTGTAGGCGCGGGCTTAATCGCCTCCTATAGGCAAACTAGGTCGTGTGATCCAGGTTTCACTACCGGGACGGCCCGGCTGCTTGGAGCTGAGCGGAGCAGTGCGAGAGTCTTACTGCGTTTGTGGCGTGGAAGCTTCGACGATGCCCGGTGTCGATCAGCGGATGGAGTCGAAGCTCAGATGCAGATCAAGTTTCAGATGAGAATACGCTTGCTTTTGTATCTATAGATAGACATAGTGTCATGGTCTTACTGCACCTTGGAACACGGGAGACTGTGATCAAACGTAGAATGTTAACCGAAGCGCCATGCAACTGGAGAATGCCGTTGCCAGCCTCATTATGAGGATGTAGTACTATGTTCTTGGGACCGATGCATGCTTACCATCTATCGTTCCTGTCGTCGGCCGAAGCGTGGGCGTAAATCGGCCAAGCGTGTGGATATACGTGGAAATGCGTGGGGCAGGAAAATTGTTGGGAAGGCAGAAATAACTGAGCCGGAACAGCGGAAGCAATTTTACTTCATATACAGCGAGGCGACGATAGATTGGCGGAGAAGTATACTGCGTGGGGTGCTGACTTTCCGAGTACGGAACGGGGCAATCCGCACCATTGATTCGACAGAACAAAGTTGGTGCTGACCGTGATCTGTTCAAAGGTCAATCAAAAAGTGTCAATCGCATGTGGCATTAAGTAATCTTATTCGCTGTCCTACATCCCCTTTCCACGCTTTGCATGACGTGCTGATAAGTCCGGTCATTCAACTTGCTCTTGAAATAGAGATAAGTCGCAAAAGGGTATCTACATTCGCCAGAGAAATACATCCAGTACGCCAGGGTTATTAAACCAATTTGAGGGCTTACGAAGTTATTGGCTGTCACCGGCTCAAGTGCCACCGAGACAGTAGAGGTGAGATTTTTTTTAGGACCATAGAGAGAGAGCACGGACTTGCACATACATACTTCCGCCCGTAAGACTGTACCAAGCGGCTTGTTAGAAGAATGCCCTACATTCCAGTTGTCGGTGCTTGCAAACTCAAGTACTGGTAAGAAACCGCTAGCCTTTATAACAAACAATGAGATCGGAACACCTTCCTCGTTTATCAATGACAAGACAGAAAGAAACCGTGGCTCATAATCTCGGTAAGGTGGATCTATAGTAGGGGTCCAGTTTCCAGGGCTTAGGGGTGTAAACCATACATCCGGATTCAGTGGCGTGTTACCGACACGGGACGGATTCAAGGTGGTCCATGAGGTGATAAGAGTGGTCCATTAAAATAGCAAGGTAGCCAGACTCCATGCGTAATGTTCCGGAAGCAAGAATAAGGGTATCTCCGGACATTGTACAATGACGGAGGAACAAACAGCAATGCCTGGTGGTTACAGAAATCTACCAGTGGCAAGGGAAATCAAACGACACCATTCTGAGACTAATACCGTTTTGAGCCAGACTGAGGATTACGCGATGATTGTGGTTGTTGTGATAAAGGATATTCTGTGCAAATCGACTATTAGCGAGAACGAGGAATGAACGATAATGGGTTTGGCCACTTACGGTGACCATCGGACGCGATATAGTAACCCGGGGCGGGTGTTGTACTAGCGGGGCTTAGCGGTAGACCAAATATTGTTCGTCGAAGTATCCAAAATACCTTGGGGTGGCATACTGGCCAGTAGGAGGAGCCGTCTGTCGACCATATGGGTCCGCTTGTGCCTGACCTGGGTAAGAAGAATATGACTGCGAGGGATACCCTTCCCGTCCGGTAGGTTGCTGGTATCCCGGGTATGGGTCCACTGGCTGTGTCCTCGGAGCTGCAGCGGCAGGTGCAGCGTGATAACCTCCCGGATGCGAGCTTCCATACGGGGCCGTTGGGGTTGTTGTGTAATGGGGTTCACTGTTAGAATAGCCGGAAGATGCGTAGGTCGCTCTTGACGACGAAGATCCCTGTCGGGGAGGCTGTTCATAAGGTTCCGTGGGAACATCGAACGGTTTTGAAGGACCCCAATGCTGACGGGCAGCATGTGTTCGGGAGTCCTGGTAAGCAACTAAAGAAGAGTCAGGGCCTCTCGATACCTTAGTATCTCGAACATATGGACTATGACTACCTCCACGTCCTGTTTCGCCCGGTTGCCGTTCCTGCTGCCAACGCTGTGAATCCAACTTCAGATCCTGTATCATTTGCTGTACGAGTCTACGTCAGCTCATCGCACATGCTTTGGTCAGTCACCGGGCCAACCTACCGAGGTGAGAGTTCGATATGCTGTTATCCAGTAGCCAGCTTGGCCCTATCTGCTTGTCAGTATTACGATGAGCGATCTTGGGGCGGTTTGTCCGGACCTGGTATTCTCCGGTGCCAACGCCTGGTCTCACTAGCGCATCTGGCCCCAGATAACGCTGGATATCAGCGGTGATGACCTCTCGGGCGATGCCATCGCCTGGCACAAACCATTGATTTGCCCGGGACATGGTGGCAGAGAGGCTTGCAGGTGCAGGAAGGAGAGGAAGGAAAAGATGACACTGATGCTCAGTGCCTGGGAAAGGGCCTAGCTATACGAGCCAAAAGGGAGGGGAAGACGGAATGGTGAACAGGGATGGAAAGTGCAGACGGGCTGCAGTGTCTGGGGGCTTCAGATATCCAGCGAGGTTCCAGAAGAGAGCGCGAAAGCGAGAACAGGCAGAGGTGGGGGGACCTGACCAATATACCGGCACTTAGAAGTGGGCCTGTGACAGAGGGAAACGCTCGATTGGCGTGGCTGCGGCGAGCCTCTTTTGGAATCCGAGAGCAGGGTAGCTAATGGTGGTTGCAGCGACCTGGCAGGGTGGCGGGGGTTGCAATATCAGCAGTGGTGAGCCCAATAGGTCTCTGGCAGGTACACAGGACGGGCACGAATGGCACCGTTACGCACGCTCACAGCACTCTGCCGGGTATGGGCGACAGGAGCAGTACCTGTGGACGGCTCACTCTGTGCGGCTCTTTGGCGACGCAACAGGTCAGCGGGCAAGTGGGAGGCCGGCTGTGGTGCTATAATTGGCTGAAGCAGCAGGCAGACAGCGGCGGGCGTCTGCACGATCTGCACGTCAACCGGTCGGGCAGCAAGTCGACGAGACGGGCAGTGATGTCACACAGCAACGCGAGCGCGTAGCAGATGGCGAAGGGTGTATTTGTGCCTGGCGCTGGTGCTGGTGCTGGTGCTGGCGCTGGTGCTGTTGTGGTGGTGGTGTGCGGTGTGGTGTGATAGCGTGGCAGAAGAAGAGAAGAAAAGAGAAGAAGAGAGAGGAACAGCGCAGGCACCGGAGGCGGCCGAACTATCTACTTATTCTGAGCTACGCAATCAGGCCTCAGGTACCCATCCAAAGAACTGCTGGAGCTGGCCTTTTGCACGATTTGGGTACCACCGCACCGCGCTGCAGCTCAGGTGGGCGACCAACTGTGGGGACGCATGCCAACAGTGGCGCCGTTGGGCACCAATCCTGCTGTGAAGATGCCCAGCCAGGGCGAGCCCAGCGGCAGACGCCTTGCTCGAAGCGCGAGGCCGTGGCGGGCGGGTTTTTTGTTCAGAGCAGCCGGGCCAGCGACGAGCCATGGCAACACCAGCTCCTGCTAATGTTCCGCAGGGTCGTCGTCATGGCCGCAGCGGTGGAGGAGCGCATGGTGGTGGCCCTGGCCATGGTGTCGCCATATGGAGCCTAGCGCGGCTTGGCACAGTGTCAGCGAACAGCTAACAGAAAACATGTCATGGACCCTTCGTCTTCTCACCGACTTGCCATCGCACTGTACTCATATTCTGTGCCATCTGCTTCCTCGGGCACATCTGCATGGTCTCGATCGCCAGGACTCTCAAAGCCCTCCATTGGCCTCACCGCTGCCTATGGGATCCCTCCCTCCTTCCGCCATCTTGACCTCCACTTACTCGCACTTTTCCTCGTGGCCGTTGCCCATTAGTTGATTGCAGTCTTGCAACCTTTGCCTCCTGCAGCACGCCGTGATGGGCGCCTTTTTCAGGCAATAACCATGTGTCTCGCGCTCCAAGAGTTGCAAGCGCCCGAGAATCAATGCGCACCAGTTCATTACCCGCAGAAGCTGCAGTGCCCAAAGCTAGGAGAACACTTGCACCACCGCACATACCCGACTCCTCTAGCCCTGCACAACTTATTGCAACCATACACGGCTCGTGAATATTCCATCATGTCTCTCTCTATCTCAACGCCCCAGCCAGCTGGATAGACTTCAACCTCCACCCCTTTTTCCAGACCTGTAGGCTCTTTTTCATCAATTGAGAAGTCGGAATACCCAAAATCGGACCTACAGATGTGATCGCCCGCCGCTTGACCATCCAACGTTGCCGGTTGCGGTGCCGACCACTTTGCTTCTTGAGCAGCTCTCCGATATCTTTGTAACCAGCCAAGTAGGTATCTTTGGATATAATTTATTAGATACAAGGCCCTAAGGTAATTGTTGCATGTCGCTCACAACGTCGAGCATAAAACTTGCTGCACAATATAAGCGCGAAATGTCCAAGTTGACGATGAATGATTCTCGCAACAGATACAAATCACCCCAGGCTCGCACCACCCATTATTCCTGATGGCCGATTTCAAGTGGCACTGCATATCGTTACGGCACATGCTTTGTACCTGAGCCCAACGACAACCAGGTAGCATGACGATCATTTCTTCATCGAGTCGCCGGCTCACTTATCAACATCAAAAGCCTACGACTGGCGCCTGCCGTGCAATTGTAATAGATGCTATTCCGACGCCACTGCTGCAAGGGACATGCATCTGCGACCAGGAGAAGCGCACGCAAAACGGCAGCCACAAGGACCATTCACCTTCAATATCTACCAATCCTCGCCTCGCGCCACCCATGACCCACCTCCTTCCATCCACCAATATTAAACTGGAACCAATCATGTATGTTTCGAGCAAATTCTCTCCGGAGAGATCCATAGGCTTCACAACACCTAGTGACAGCGAGGAGACTTTTAGTAAGGACTCAGGATGAGGCATGCCAATATGTCACAACCGATATTAAAACTATGTATGCGGCGGTAGTGTACAGAAAGGAACACAAGATCTGGACGGGAGCATAGTGAAAGGCTGTTCCGTAAGCTCCCAGTAAGCTGTTCGTGCAGAGGTGCGAAGTGCAATACACAGAGTGCATAGACCGATGCCTCGTAGTACCAGATATGACGGCCCCTTTTCCGAAGTGAGAGAAGGTATGGTTGTAAAAGATAATATTGATTGGTGCCATTATTACGTAGCTCTAAGAATGCTGAGTTGTAAGCTTTGATTCTTGAATGGCAAACAAATGCCCATAGAGCAAAACGCGTAAATGTATACATAGCCAACTTGCATCATCCCCACTATTGAGTCTTCTCCGTATACTACGAATCTATTATACGCCTAGCTCACGAGCCAGTTAACTAAAACAGCCGCTTTGTGTCTGATTGGAATCATCTCCGTAGTTTGTCTAACCTACTTTACAGTGTGCTTATGTCGCAGCCACATATTCATTCACAACACGTATAGGACAAGGAAGCAAGGCTACCATCAAGAAGTAGGTATTCGACAAACTAAAGCTAAAACTCATAGCTAGCAGTCAAGACGGCCAGAAAGGTAGCCGGTTTCTGGGGTATCATCTGTACATCTATTCATTCATCCATGTTGTGCATCTGCAGATCCATCTTATACCCCAAACGCCTCGAAAAGCAGACTCGCAAAGCAAATTATCGCTCATCGAAGGGAAATGTAGAGAATCATACTCCATGTCGTGCCATGGAATTTTCCGTGTCGTACCATGCAAAAGCTAGGCAAACCGAATATACGTCTAGTAATGTGGCTCGTAAGAGATGCCAGCCCAGTCTTCGAATGAGGTGATGGCCATGCTTGCGAAGCGTGCAATCTGCTCCGTGAAGTCGGATTGACCAACATCCATGCCGACTGGAATGAGGCCAAACACGTAACGACCATTGCCAAAGGCGCCGCCGCGAGTATGAGAGCCGGAATAGAAGCCTATGCCGTTGGCAGTGCGCCAGACCTGAAGTTCTAGATAGAGCCTGAGAATGGTGAAGAGGAGAAGACCGGCAACAGCGTACATGAAGTAATGGGAGCTTTTAGATTTGACAGGCTTAGGTAAGGGTATGATGGGTGTAGCGGGCTCAATAGTAGCCAAAGAGGTCTGTACGCCGGTGCTGGAGGTTGGGCTCGAGGTCGGAGATGTCTGTGTCCCTACTGTGCTGGTGGAAATAGCAGATGTATGCGTATCACCGGGGATTGTGGTGATAGGTGCGGTATGTGTCTCAGAGGTCTTTGGCATTGCAGTTTGTGTCGCAGAGCTAGTGATTGATATGGGAGAAGTTTGCGTCTTAGTGCTGGTTGGCATGGAAGTCTTTGTCTCGGCGCTAGAGGTAAGCATGGAGGAAGTTTGCGTCTCAGAATTAGCAGTCATCTCGGTTTGTGTCTCGGAGCTAGTGACAGATACTAGAGAGGTTTGTGTCTCAGTGCTATTGGTAAAAATGGACGTCTGTGTAGCTGTGCTAGTAGTTAAGACGACGTATACATCGATGGGTTGCACTTCATGGATGACAGTGATGGGTGTGAGAACCATAGAAGAAGGCAAAACAGCAGCTTCGAGCGGAGTGACAGAAGTCAATGCGACTTCAGAGAGGCCGAGGTTGAGAGACTCAGTCTGGATCGATGCGTCGGCAGTGGTGAAGGACGATTCGATGGGGGAGACAGACGCTGATGCGATGGTAGAGAAGGTGAGGGTGGGAGACTCGGTCTGGATAGAAACATCTTGGATGATGGAAGACTCGGTGGGAGTGATGGAGGCAGCTGCAACGGTAGAAAAGCTAAGGGTGGGAATGGCGGGTTGCTGAGGAATGATGTCGACAACGGTGGTGATATCAGATAGCTCAATGGGCTCGTAGATGGAGGGCTCAAAGTCGTCGGACTGGGCATCGAGCTCGGCCTGGAGCGAGTCGCCAAAGGTAGAAAAGGGGAGGGGAGCTGAGGTGGTGGGTGAGGTGGCTGCGGTAGTAATGACTTCGTGGGCCTCTTCGGCGGCGTTGAGAGTGCGCTGGCGTTCCTTCTGGAATTGGCCCTCGAGGTGTGCGATGCGCTCGTCCTTAACGATGAGGGTGCGCTCGTGGTCGGCGATGATGGCGGTGAGACGATCGATATCGGCCTCGAGGCCCTGGTTGGCGGCGTCGAGCGACTCGATCTGGTGCAGCTGGGCCTCGAGCTCCTCGGTGCGCAGCTGGGCCTCCTGCCACTGGGCGAGCAGGTCCTGGAACTTGAGCTCGGCGTCATGCTTCTCCACCTCGAAGCCGTCCTTCTCGAGGTCGAGGGCGGCACGGGTTTCCTCAGAGGAGTCGAGTTCGGCGAAGGCCTTGATGAGGGCGTTGTTGAGGTCTTTGGTCGACGCCTTCTCGTCGCTGAGCTCGTGCCTGAGGGCGTCGCACGTGTCGCGCAGCTCGCGCAGCTGCGTCTTGTACGCGTCGACGTGCTTGTTGGCGTCGTCGCACGCCTTGTCGGCCACGGAGCGGTTGTGGCGGGCCTCGGCCAGCTCCTCCTTCTGCTCCTCGATGGTGCGGCCGTCGAGCATGGCCTGGCTCTGCAGCTCGCAGATTTTGTTGTAGTCGTCGGCCAGCTGCTTTTTCAGTCCCTCAACCTCGTGCTCCAGGTCAGTGACGCGTGTCACTGGATTGTGCTCCATCTCTTGGAGCTTCGCCTCCACGGCCTTCGCAACCTCCCGGTTGAATTGTTGTCGTGATGCGTTGAGAGCGCCCCGGGCGACGCTCTCACGCACCCGGCCGTGCTTGATGGCCACGTGAGCTGCCTGCAGCTCCGTGCCCAGCCGGGCGATCTCCTTGTTAGCCGCCGCTAACACCGATTCTGAGCAGACCCGCCGCTCGTCCTCGGCGCCAGCCGGCGCAAACTCGGCAAACTCGCCCGCTCCAAACTTGAAGGTCGACGACGAGGAGGCGGAGAAGGACAAGGGGGAGGCAGAGGCGCCAGCGCCAAACTTGAGCCTGGGAGCCTTGGAGGGCTCCATTGTCGCCGAGTCGAGCTTGGATGTTCTGGAGAGGAAACGAAAGGAAAAGAAAACGAGCGAGAGGGCAGTCGACCTGCTTATGTATGCCCCAGCAAACTTTCACCTCTATTGTGGGTGAAGATGGTCAAGAACAATAGCAGAATCGGAGAGAAAAGTGGGGCGCCGAAGTGAAGACGAAAGTGAAGACGAAAGTGAAGGCCGGCAGCTATCCTCTTCCGAGATTGAACAAAGTATCCTTATTCCCAAATAGTCGAGTACGAATACCATACAAGAGGCAGACCGAGTATCTGCCAAAATCTTTATCCTATGCTCCAACTATTCAACTCAAATGACTGTCATCCGGCCCCGTAAACTTCTTTCTCCCCGTAACCAACCAAAACACCAGACTAATAAGCATAATCGATCCCGTCGCCGCACTCGTATAATTCATATTCTCGCTAGTTACCGGCCTCGCTGTCGGAAAATTGGCAATGACGCAAATATACCCTAGGTACGTAAAACCTATCATGTTTAAAACAATGCCCCATTGACCCAGAGAATAAGGGCCCTCCAAGCGCGTCTTTTTGCCCGTGAAGTGCGCAAGAATGCGAGAAAGGAGTGGCATGAGGTATGAGAGGTCTAAAATACAGCGTAAGATTGGTGTGCGTCAAGCGTGTGCTGCAGAGATACGTACAAAACCCCTGTGTAGCAGTAGTGATGATAGTGTTGAAACCAGTCGTAGTGCCAAAGTATATCGAGTTAAACGCCATTTGAACCATGGCGGTGAGCAACACGGCGTGGACAGGCACACTCCTATTCGACACAGTGCTTAGCATGGCGGAAAAGGGGAGGCCGTTATCCCGGGCGAAAGCGTAGACTGCACGGGACCCTTCAGCCATGAGTGAGTTGGCACAGACGATGGCGATAGCGACGATCATGGAGGCTAGTGTTGATGCACCAGCGATGCTTCCGGTCGAGTTCAGGAAGATTTCAATGACGGGAACGCCAGTTGGGGTGGTTGCTGTTGCTTCAAGGTCACCGATACAGAAGCACAGTGCGATTAACCATATGAAACCCGTGACGAAGCCAATGTAGACTGACATGACAATCGCTCGCGGTGCCTCCTTTCGAGCGTTTTTTATCTCTTCGGTCTACCAAAATATGAGGTATCGAGTTAGGTACAGAGTAGGCCTCAGAAAGACTGGATATACACATACCATGTGTGAAGGCGCATCGTAACAACACATACCAAACGCACTTTGTAAGGTGCCTAAGCAAGCCGCATATGCTGCATTCCATCCGGTGAAATTTTGGAAGCCACTAAAGACATACTTTGCTGATTGCTTATTCTGATTAGTGGACAAAATTGTAACTAGACAAACGAGGAAGGAAAGCATGTTCCAGTAAAAAACCGCCTTGGAGAGCTTATTGAGGATATGAGGAAGGAAAATATTTGACGCAGCAGTGAGTAAGGTGATGAAATAGGCCACAACAACCGTATGCCAACGCTCAATGGTGAAGCCGTAGTTGAGCTGTGCGGTGCCCAAGACGAAATTTGCAGTGACAAAGTTATTGACAGCACCCATACATATTATTCCAATGAGCATGAACCATCCGCACACGTAGCTAAAAGATCGTGCAAAGGGACTTGGAGCAAGAATGGCTACCCAGCTGTACTGGCCACCAGCAATGGGGTATCTTGACCATGTTAGAAAGTGTAGTGCAGTAAAATAGAGGCGGAGCACTTACGCACTACACATTTCAGCCATTGAGTATGCCACTGCGAGAGTAACGAGACAAGCTCCGACCCAGCCCCATATCATGACGGGAGGACCGCCGGACTGAATGCCAATAACAAGGACGCCGGATAGAGCAGTCCATGAGGTGACGATACTAAAGGAGAAACCGATCATACCAAGCAAGCTGAAGCTGCGCTGGAGTTCTGGGATGAGTTAAGCGAGTGCTGGGTTGGAGGGGGATTCTTCATTTAGTACCTTGAGTGTAACCCAGTTGTGCTAGAACTACATCGTCGCTGGTGGAGTCATCAATGACTTTTTTCTCTATGTCTGCGTTTGGATTGGATGGCATGATGGAGAAGTTTGAGTGACCACGTTGCTCGCCCTAGAACGGGCTATGGTGTGCAAAGAGAGAGATATATATATTGGTAGATAAAGGGCCGAAATATGTGATATGGTGGACTCATGTTATCTGTAGTGCTCATGCACCTTTGGTCAAGATAGGCAACAGTGATCCGACGACATGGGGAGGCACGAAGGTACCCCGCTCAGCTTTCCGTATTTGCCAGTGTGCATCCATGAATTGCCTCGACTTCCTCGTTGCTCATAAACTTGACCACGGAAAGACATGACAGAAATTGTATTGACTACGACTAGCCAGATGGTGACTCGTAGTCTCGAATCATTGAACATTCCTAACCACCCCATAGTAAAACGCCTGATAAACCAACCCGTGCTAGCGAGGAAACAAGGTCGGCCTATTTAGCCGCCGAAACCGTAGAGGGTGCGGCCTTGTCGCTTGAGGGCGTAGACAACGTCGAGAGAGGTGACCGTCTTGCGCTTGGCGTGCTCTGTGTAGGTGACGGCATCACGGATGACGCTCTCAAGGAACGTCTTGAGGACACCACGGGTTTCTTCGTAGATCACTGTGGTACGGTCAGCTTTGTCGCGGCGCCATGCTGAGGTTGGATTGACGTACTGGCCGAAATGCGTTTGACACCGCCACGACGAGCGAGACGGCGGATAGCAGGCTTGGTGATACCTTGAATGTTGTCACGAAGAATCTTGCGATGGCGCTTGGCACCGCCCTTGCCGAGGCCCTTTCCGCCTTTGCCGCCTAGATGGGCTTGTTAGCATATGCGATGCAGCGGCGGCGTGTTGTGGTCGGGGGAGCAGGCGAGATGCGCGAGTGTGCGCGAGTGTGGGGCGACGCGTTGAGGCTGAACGACACCATGCACGGGCATCAAGGGCGACGACAACAGAGATGAACTTACGACCAGTCATGTTGCTAGCGTGTTAGTGGATGCGTGTAAGTGGATGTAGTTTGGTGCACAGTAGTGGGGTCGCGCAGGTGATGGGGGCGGATGCTGAGAATAAAACGGAGCAAGAAAGAGGAAAACAGAAGCGGACCAGCAAGCGGGCGCGCAGGTTAAATAGGGCCGGGGCGCTGTGGTTGCCTCGAGAATCACACAGTGAGGGGAGGGCGCTAGGCCAGGTTGGGGTGGCAAGAGCTGGAGAGAATCAGCTAATTGCTGTGAAGCGGGTTGCAACAGGGAAAATCAAAAGCGTGGAAAGCAGCAACTGAGTCTGGTCGACGGCTTTGATCTTGGAGGCGCGCCCAGCCAGATTGCATGCTGGGGGCCGTGGTCAGTGCGCCAACTTCGCATCGCCCGCATACGCAGGTACTTTTAAACTGTCAAACTTCACTTCCTGCTGCAGCATCTTTGGCATAGCAATGAATTCATTATATCCGTACATGCATAGCAATCACAGTCTGCCTACATAATGTTCGTGCTCTGCTGCTTCACTCGACAACCTCCTTCTCCAATGCGTCTTCATACACCGGTGGGGCATCATACGCTGGCAGCTCGGCATACTCGGCCTTGTCGCTTTGCGCCCCAGCCTCTTGCTCTTCGGCGTTATCGCCTTCTTCTTCTTCCAGCTTGACCCTCTGGTACGCTGGACCCCGCGCCCTGGCAATGAGGATTGCGATGACCGTTCCCAGCGCCATGCCGATGAGGTATGTCACAGTTCCAGCCAAGATACCAATAATAACAGGAATGAGGACGGTAAATAGCGCGCGACTTGCGAACATGCGCAAACTGTGGTGGGCGCCGTGACTGCGGCCATGGCGGCCGTGGCCATGGTGTCTATGGCCCTTGCGGTGCGGGCCGTGGTGCGGGCCATGATGGGGAAGGCCAGGATGAAACCGGTGTGGAGGCTTACCTTGCATGCTACCCTCTTCCATGGGGTTGTGGAATCCGTGTGGGCGCTTGGAGCAGCCTTTGCCCTTGATCTTATCGATCCGATTCGCCACAATACTCCTCCACTTGCACAACAGTGGCCATTCACTGCACTCCTTCTCCGCCTCTATCAAATGTGCTTCAGGCTCGGATGCAACTTGGACGGATGCAATCATAAGGCGGCCGCTGGCGTCCTTGAGAACGTTGATGGTAAGGGCGGGTGGCTCAATAGCAGTTCCTTCAACTGCGGCGATCTGAAGGGTCATAGGGAACAGCTCAGTACCTTCCTCGGATATAGTCTCAGCACTGGTGTAGCTGAGCGTATAGGCAGTGACACGGAGACGTAAATGACTGCCGGCATGAGGATCAATCTGGGTGATATGGAAGGGCGCTATCGCTTCATCGACGACCGGGGGATACAACTGGTAGCCATGATCGATTTCGAGCGTATCTTGACGAGATCCAATGGCGAAGTCAAGAAACTGGGTAAGATTAGCTTAACTGGCTGTGCAGTGAATCAACGCTTCTACTTACAAAAGTGGCTCCTGTACCTGCATCTGCAAAGACAGGTTTCTCCGCTGATGTCGCGATAGGACATGCAGGGCATTCCAGAGCGACGGCTCGCTGCAACGGATCCATCACCAGTCCTTGCAGCGAGTGGTGGTCATAGCCGGCGCCATCCGCAGTCATGGTCGGCGGGACGAGGACAGCGCTGGCGGCCAGCGCCAGATTTGCGAGGATGCCGAGTTTGTTTGGGGGCATGTTGGGCATGGTGGGGGGGAAGAGGGAAGAAAGGCGACAGATAGAAACGAAGAGGCTGATGGCTGATGAGACCAAGAGTATGTCTCGGCGTCGACTCCGCGAGCAGCCGCGTCATGCATTTCAGCGCGTTATCGGTGCACGTGCACCGCACGGGCCGGCCGATTTGCCATTGAAGTGCTCTCTCGATATTCCTCGGCTATGATTGGCCATGGCAAGTCACATCACTTGTGGTCACGCAGGTAGGATCGGCGTGGGTTGAAATGCAATATGTTGCAAAGACTCGAGTTTCAAGTGTGTTGTGTCTAAGTTAGCCTAGCCGTACATTTGGGGCGTGGTGTTGCCGACCCTGCCCCAGATACGGGCCTTGGTTGGCAGGACAGGCGAATCCCGGGCCCGACGTCATTGCGCAGCAGGGCTGGCCAGCAGGCTTGTAGAGGTGGGTAGAAGGGGGCAGAAGAGAGCCGAAGAGAGCGGAGGAAGGCCGAAGAAGCGAAGAAGGCAGAAACGGAGGACCGGTGGGCAGTCTTTGGGCTGGGCGCGGCATGGGCTTGGGAGTCGCGTTCCGAGTAGGCACCACTGTTGGTCTGCTGCTCTGCGGCGGGAGAGCTACAGTTGGATCAGTCGGACCGCGTCAATCAGCAGTTGGGAGAGCAGACTAATGTGCCCGGGAGACCCTCGCGGCGTAAGGCTAACATTGGGCTTGACTGACGACTCCCGGTCTGCGTCGAGGCTACGTCATTTGCTTGGGCCATGTGAAGGGCAAAAGCAACAGGCGACCCAACGTGCCAACCTTGATCTTGCAACTCGCACACAAGACCTGCCTTTGCTCTCCCATTCAGCTTGATAACGCCCGGCCAGCCGTCTTGACTTCCTTCTTCTTCTTCGTCCTCCTCCCCCCCTCCTCCCCCCTCCTCCTGCTGCTCACCCTCTCCTGCCCCATCTCTCCACCTACCTCTCTACCCCTCCCTCTATCCATCCATCTCATCACACCCCCTCTGCCCCCGACTCTGCCTTTTTTTTCCTTGCCGCATCCCCTATCCCATCGATTTTGCCTGCGCGGCCCGTTGTTCTGCTGCTCACCCCACCTCCATCATGTCGCGGCGCTACCCCACCGCCGAGCTGTACGAGGAGCGTGAGCGCGACTTCTACCGCAACGACAACCGGAGTAGCCGCAACTATGAAGAGCTCGATCTGGAGCTGCGACGAGGCTCTGATCCTCGTCGCAGCGCTCCCGACTTCTTCCGCGACGACCACCGCTCCACCGCCGGGCCCATGGTCCTCCACCAGCGCGATGACGACTTCTCGCGCGCGGGACCTCGCAGCCACCGTGGGGGGTTTGATGACGATGTGCGCTCCACCCGCAGCAGCCGCGCACCTCTATCCTCGACTGTCCGCGACTTTGATGCGCCTGTGCGTCGTGGCACTCGAGACGTCGAGCGCGAGGAGACGGACATCCGCATCAACCGCCGCGAGCAGTCGCGAGGTCCCGCGCCCCGAGACACCGAAATCCGTGCCGTTGAGCGCGAAGATATCGTCTTCCGCCACGGCGATGGCGCCCGTCGGCCCCCCCCCCGCGAAGTCGACTTTGACGATGACGTGCGTTTTCGCGGCCGCAGGCGTGGAGACGGCCTCGACATCCATGCCACCCGCAGCCAATCTACCCGCCACGCCAGGGACGCTTCTGCCGAACGAGGCTCTATCCGCTTCCAAGAGCGGGACGGCAACTTTGAACTTCACGCCCACCACCGCGAGTTCAGCCGCGACGGGCGCGATACCAGTCGAGAACGTAGCTCCTTGACCATCAGAGGCCGTGAGAGAAGCCTCCCGCCTCCACGATCTCGGGGAGAGCTGGTTGCGCGAGAGCATGAGGAATTCACCATTCGCCGTCGCGATACTTCCCCACCCCGCCGCGAGGTCGTCAAGGACGAAATCATTATTAGGCGTAAAGAAGAGCGAGCCCCCACACCCTCTCCCTCCCCACCTCCCCCTCCACCACCGCCACCAGAGCCAGAAATTAGGCCTCCCATTATCCAGGAGATTATTACCCACCATCGACACATTGATCACGGCAAGTCTGGTGCTCACACTTGTAACCGTCTTTTTTGCTGACCCTCCTCCAGGTGTCGAGCGGGCCCGTTCCCCTACCCCGCCTCCCCCACCATCGCCTCCGTCGCCTCCTCGGCCCATGAACGAAACCCTTGAGATCGACATCCGGCGAAGAGAGTAAGTTTTTACACACTGTGCCCGACTCTCAACTAACAACTCTGCAGAAGCCGCAGTCGTGGGCCAGGGCGTGGGCGAGAGTACGAGGATCTCAATCTGGAAATTGATATCAATCGTGAAAATGGTAAGTGTTACTCATCAGACACCAATTGCGAGAATTCTGTTGACAGCATCTGTACAGGCGAGTTCAGTGTCAAACCGAGAAAGAAAGACATGTGGACAGAAGTCACCAAGGATCTGGTCATAAGGGAGGCCATCGATCAAATGGGTTACGCTTGCGAGGAGACGGACGATTTCTTCTATGTCATGGAGTACCTGCGCTACGTATGTCTTGATTCCGTAGAGTGGCAAACTAGTCAGCCAGCTAATTCTGTGCAGGAGGATGTTTTGCAACTTGTCGAGCTATCCGATGACCTACGCCGCAAGCGCAAGAATATTCGCATCGACTACGAGCGCACAAGTGGGCGCATTCCACCTAGATCCTCCGGTGGCTACGACGAGAAGTTTTATGAGCGCGATATATCCTACGATAGCCATCGCCACCGTTTCCGTTAAGTCTCATCCTCGGCCAAACTTCAGACAAGGCGCGATGAGTTCCTTACCTAAATCAGTTAGGGGGACTCGCTTGTTTTGGCAAGCAGATGATTCACTTTGACCAGCAACAATTGAGTGTTCCGAGGAGCAACACGACCACAGCTCCTCGCTTTTGTCCGTAGTAGTTCCAACATGATGTCGGACGACTCATATAGCTGAGTCCGTGACGACCACTCGGTCTATTTCGCAGCCTGCGGACCTGCATGCCTTGACGAAAATTACGACTACACCCAGCATGGGTAGAGCTAATATGGATTGGCGCTATTCTGCTTTTTCTTTTCTTTTTTTCTTTTCATCTTCCAAGTGGGCTGTTTTGGCGGGTCTTGCAGGCGACGAGCGAACGGAGCGCAGCCAGGTGAAGGTACAATACATTTTCTTCGTTTTCAATTCCATCAACTAGTCTACCATTACATTTCTCGGCCAAGGCGAAGTGAGGTAGCGAATAGGCAGATGTGCAGGCCCAAAGTTTATTCATAGCCATGTTATGTCCCAAACGAGACGATGTGATGTTTGCCCTTGCTTTTCTCCCTCGGATCCAGAAAATCTCCCTTTGGAGCCCCAGCCACTCCAGTGGTCCCGTGGGGGCCGGCAATGGGCCACACAAATAATGGCGCAGGACTAAAAATACGCGTAACAGTGTTCAAAACAGCAATTAGACGAATCGATTTTGGCTGCACACTCCAGGCGCCAAAGTGGTAGCTTGGCGCGTGGATACATCGGCATAGGATGATTGGCGCCTGGGTTGTGCCGTGGGAAGTTGAAACCCCTGGCTTGGAAGCTTAAGCGCCACGGTTTGGGAGAGAGTTTGGTGAGAGCGAGGAGATGATTGGGTAGAAAGTTGGTGTGCGTGAGACCTGCAAGGACGAGAAAAGTGTGCGTCGTCACTAGATGGGGCATGGACAGCGAGTGTGGCATGGTTGTTTCAGGCCCAGATGAGGGTGGGAGGCGTTGTGGGTGCGAGGTATAAACCATAAACGCCGGCGAGTGCATGTTTGGTGCTTTTGGTGCTGCTGTGTGCTTTGATCATCTTTACCACTGTCATGTTGAAGTCGTGTGCGCAGTGGCGAGCGCTGCTTGTAGCGCTGTGTTGTAGGATTGCTCTGACTTGCTGCCATGCCAACTCCACCTTACTGATCGTCTGCTAGTATTTGTCTCTTCTACTTGCGCCCAAAGCGGTACCAGCACGATACCTGCTGCCACCTTCTTCCTCCCCGAAACAGAGACGCAATTCTCCGTCAGCCTCTCAAATACCTCGCAAGATGTCTTCCTCTACTTCGCTAGTCCCGCCTACTCATGGGTCGGAGTCGGCTTTGGCTCAAAGATGGAAAACAGCTTGATGTTTGTGATGTATACAAACAACAAAGGCGACAATGTCATGGTGTCGCCCCGTATTGGTAGCAGGAATGCAGAGCCTACCTTTGAGCCAACCATCACCCTGGACATCCTTCCCGGCACAACTATCACCAACGATTCCATGTTCGTGCTCAAGGCCGTATGCCGCAACTGTCGTGCCTGGCGAGGCGGCTCTATTGATGTCCAGAATCAGGCACATCCCATGATCTACGCTTTTGGCCCTGCAAACCGGCTCCAATCAAACTCACGATCAGCAGATCTACGACGACATGTTCGCTACGGCGCCTTTACCATGGATATGGTGACCGCCACGGGAGAAGCACAAGTGCCTCGAAACAGCAGCGCTCTCAACGGCGTGTATCTGCAAGGACACATGATACGAGACCGCGACCGCGCCACCCTCGCCCACACCCTCATGGGATGCCTGGCCCTATTTGTACTATGGCCACTCAACGTAATATTTGCCGGCTTTTTCAAGAATATTCGAATCCATATCGGCGCAAGTATCCTCATCATATTGTTTCTCATCGTCGCATATGCTCTCGGAATTTCCTCATCGTCCCAATACAATCGCGTAAGTTGTTTATCTAGGTACTCGCTCAATCCCCGCCTACCTTGTCTAACACCACCACAGTCTAAAACCTATCAAACACCCCACCAGGTCGTCGCCTTCATCGCACTCACTCCCATCCTCCTAATCTCTCTCCTCCCGATACCTAACATTTCCCGCCTTCACACCCTCATCCCACGCCTGCATGCTCCTCTTGTCTCGGCATCTTTCATGCTCCTAGTTTTGACTGGCGGTCTGGGCCTGCATCTATCTTCTCAAACCCGGCCCCTTATCCTCGCATACACCGCTCTCTCCCTTGCTGTCTTCGTCTTCACCACCCTCCTCCAGTCTTGTATTCGGCGCCGCGGCTCCGCGTACGCGCGCGCAAATAAGCGCAGGAAACTTGGTGAAGAGGACGGTAAGACGGTCATGCTCCAGCAGATGGAGGAGAGTAGAGGAACCAGTCAGGCCGAACTTGTGACCCATGCTGGAAGGGCGGAGTTTGGGGTGCAGGGTCAAAGACCGGTGGGCCAGGGCACGATGCCTGGCCCGCAGTATTTGTTGAATATGCATCCTGGGGTGCCAGTGAATAAGTGGTGAGGAAGCTTGTTTCCAAGGAGAAGAAAAGGGATCGCGTGCCATGACATTGTATGATTGGCAATTTGATTTGTTCTGCCTCTTTGCATGCATTCCTTACTTTTCGATGTTCATTTTTTACTGTTTAGCGTTTTGAGCGAGAGATACCAGATCAAGCGAGCGACTTCGTTTTGCATTTCATGACGGTTTTTGACTTTTATTAAAATTTATCCAGTTGCAGGAATTTGTCCCTTGTGACTCGGTTTTATATTTTCTGTCGCCATTTAATTGCATCCTACGCTAGTTTTCTTCGATGCAATAAACTCAGTCATGCCTTGATCCTTATAAAAGCGATTAGTCGCGACCAGCCTCCATTAAGCTTGGAGATGTCTTATTACCGGGAGTTCTATCCTCCGTCAAGATAAATTCCTTCACCATCTTTCTTCGCCCAGGCACAGCCTTCCGATAATATCTCCCAATCTCAGCCCTATCCTAATCCCTATTTAGTCCGCTCATCACGGAATCGCGGCATACTATTCCCTTCCACCGATAACCCGCTCTCAACGGTTACCAAATCGAACCCTCCTCATCCACAGCGTATAAGTACTCGTTCGAAAAATGCTACCCCTGAACCTAACCCTACACATTTCTTTTTCACATGCTTATATTGCTCTACTTGATCTTTGGGGCCATGGGTGAAGCGATAGGCCTATGTCTACACGAACCGCACTTATTTTACTTGTTGGTCGACGCTATTCTAGACGCCCTATAGTGGGAAACAATGCATTCACTCAGATTTTCATTCGGTGGCGCATTGAGTGTTGAATATGTCCTTTAATAGTGGACACACATAGAGAGTTTGACGCAGCAGGCAATCGCGCCTGTGGGGGCTGGTTCAAAATAATAGTCTTGGAGTTATGTGGGCAATGAATCTGAGCTGTGGAGGATACGAGAGAGATTCAGAAAAGTGGTGATTGGTATTTTAAAGGGAGTAAAGAGGATGTATGGAAAAAGGAGTAGTTCAGGCAACTTGATTATAGAAATATTAAGGTTGTAGAAGGGGTGGTGGGCTAAGTATAGTGTGGTAAGAGAGTGTAATAGCGGTTATGACGTTCATAGAGGGCTGCTAGAGAGGAATTTGAAATCGATCCGGATGTGTAAGACATGGGTGAAGGATAAGTCCGGTATACCAAAGGTGTCTGAATGTAACGGTTACTACTCTGATTTTATACTAAACAGGATTTAATATTATATGCTTAGAATATAATTCTAACTCGACACCTATATGTAGGACGAGTTGGACTGTAAATACCAACTGTCTTCTGTATTTCCGGCAGTATAACAATTAGAGAGCAACTAATCCTTAAATTTTAGCTTTAACTAAGAAATGAATGGAGGACAAAACATTGTTTCTCACTATAGGTTTCCACATACAACCGGATCCGCCGCACAAATTTCATTGAAGTAGTAGCTACCTTCGTCAATTTGTACACCGTATCGCGGATGCCAAGCACAGTAGCTCGACAGTTTAAGCTAGCTTCTAACAGATCCAAGAGATACTAATCTATTCAATTTTTTTAATAGTTATCTTGATACTAGATGCACTCTACAGCCGGTAATTGGGGTAAAGGATGCTTGGAAAGAACCACGAAATTGCATTACAATGTTCTGATTGGAGAGCGTAGTATTCATAGCTAAGCCTCTTCAGATCGTTGGCCTTTTTAAGGTTCAGAGATCGAGTGTTGAGGGCCATTACACCTAAACATCTTGTTTTATTTAGACTTTCATATCTTAAAGCCTTGGTCAGCGTGTTCTCGTTTGAGGAACACCGTACTCGACTGAGCTGCAGCCCCAACACAATTCAAGCATTGAGCTGTACTATTAAACTTTGAAACACCAACCCACCGCTAAGTTAATAACATGATCGAATTAGTATGGCATGTTATGAATTGCACAAGATTCCTAAAAGCGCAGGGGCAACTTATACCGACAGGGAGAACAGTAAAATGATATGAACTGAAGAACAGAAAATGTAGAAGGGGTGGGTATGAATTTCGGCAAGGTCAACTGCAACCCCCCGAGAAAATATTTCTGCCTTTGCGGGATTTCACCAACCATGACCAATGCACGTTTTTGATCATTATTTTGCAAATTTGAAAATACCTCGAGGGACTGTGACGTAGTCAGCGGAAGGTTAGCTTGTTTCTCAACTGCTACGACTTCCTGTCCAAGGTAGATAGCGTGAAAAGAAATAGCTCGAAGGAGTGATCAACGTCACCGTAGCCATTGGGCGTTTCCGATCTACATAACCAGACGGAGTTAGCATGCACCCCACAAAGATGCCTTCAAAGGAGCATAGTCTATGAGGCGTAACAGGCTTAATAGGTTGAATTCAAGTGCCGTTATGTGTAAAAGTGTAGGTGCATCCGATGTCAGATCTAAAGCGGTGAGAGCCTCAAAGCGCATTTATCCCAAACTGATCGGGGCTACAGGTAAAGATCGTCAACAGTGCGGGCCGTAAAAGGTCCGAAAAGTAGGGAGAACCTCTAACGCCTGATTATTTGGAACAGATTGTCGGAGCCTGGCAGGGCGATCTCAGACGACGAATTTTTTTCTGACTTGGCAAGTGTAGTCGTGCAGTTGGACTGGAGGAACACCCTGGTCGTGAAGGCTGTAGGCTAGTCAAACGTAGTTGTGGCGGCCATTTAGCTTAGTCTGATTGAGAACTTCAAAAAGCGGTGAACGCCTCAAAATGTAGGAGTATGAGCATCGCTTGAAATTCCGATACCCAGTGATTGGAGTGGTCTTGTCGGCTTAGGTGAGGGTCTTGCAACGTCGCGATAGTTTTGGTCTCAAGGTTGGGTTGGGTGGGCCCTCATATTAGGTTCCCATCTCGCTGACGGCGTATCAAAATATTGCTTACCACCGTTCTGTCAAACGTGACCAGTTTGGTAGCGATCAATAGTGACGCCTGCAAAAAGATGATAAATCATGGACAGGTGAACAGGGGTTTATTATTGCAGTTTCCACAGTCCAGAGGAGTATTGGATCCCCTGCGAAACTCGCAATACATGAAATGCTGGATACCGATATTTCTCTGGAGAGGGTGAGGGGATGCTTTAGGAGAGATTCTCTCTACTTGAGAATTCTATGGATAGTACTAGCTTTCGGGCGAAGGCTGTGTTCCAAAGATAAGCTGAGTGAGTGGCCACAAGGAGGCCTGGTTTACACTAAGGACTCCATGCCGGTATTTAGGTAAAGTTGATTTTATTTTTCTGTTATGTCTGGTGGATTGAGACTAATGCATGTTTACCACATTCAAAGGGAGTAAGATATGCGACACAGACCGACCGGCTGAGGCTGGAGAGGCGAATCTGGAAGCCTTTCGGCCGGACAGAGTACAGATTGAGCATCGGTCTTTTCCGAACCTTTAGGTTCAGGTGGTACAACCGATCGAGGTAAAGTTCTTAGTCAGATATTGAACGCCTCATGCTCAAGGTGGCGCGGTTTTCAATGGCGCCATGCCACCTCTAAGGACGCGGAATAGAATTGAAGGCTTGCGTAAGCATGAAAGGTGTGTGATAGCCACGAGGATATCGGACACGACTCAAAACCAGTCTGGGGGATGCAAGCAGGAAAGCGGAAATTTTCGACGAATGACCTGGGAGGGGCTAGGTGGAGATTGGCGAGTGATGATACGAACCGATCAGATGGCGGCTCGCCATGGAAGAAGTCTTATCGAATTTGTCGGAAGTAAATGTCCCTGTTGGGGTGCTAGGAGCTGATGGGGGCGAATGTGATCAAAGGGGGGCATTGAGAGCCGCGTCAGGTGAAACTAGCAGCAGTCGCACTCTTGCCTGGAATTAAAGTACAATATTGGTGTAGTCAGCCAAAGTGAACGGCGGTTCACGCAAGCAGCCTCGTCACGTATGCGGACGATGGGCAGGCCGAAACTGGCCAGTCGCAGAGCGCCCCACCGTCAGTCAGCGGCGGCCTACAAGGGTACAGGTGAGCGGTGTGGCAGCCAGGATGGGGTTTGTGTGTGTGAATGAGGCTGGGAAGATGAGGTTTGTGTCGTGATTTCATCAGTCGGTACAACCTTGCCCCACCCCCACTTGGCGTCATGTCGCCATTCTCCGCCTTCGGCCCTTTTCCCCCAACCCTCGCCTTGCCCACGATCCGACTCGATAGATGGCGACTACATACAACTTGGGCAAACGCGCTGTCGTTCTCTAGTGCAGGCCTGACATTTCGGTGGGCCTGCAGGCAATCGCCAGTCCTGCATTGGCCTCCGTCCTTCCACTGGCCTGCACGCCTGGCGGCCAATCTTGCGCATGCGGCCTACAGCATGCAGATGACCCAGCGCAAGAGGGTGTGCTGCGATAGGTCATATGGGTAATCCGCGCCCGCATGGCCAGTCATTCATTCCACTGCGCCTTGGAATTCATCCTCTTTCTGTCCACGCCGAACTAAGCTTTCCGTGCTGATCCGCTAATGTGTGTGCCCTGCACCGACAAGGAACCCCGTGCATGAAGCAGTCAATCGCTCCATCTGTACTGCTGTGCATATAAGTCTTGCATGTATCCCGCGTAGTATCGCTTTTGATATTCGGGGACTTTGTGGAGGAATTTGACCTATCCTCTAAACTAGGCAAACCTCATCCCAGGCACCACTCTCATATAAAGGCTTGTTGTATACCAATCAGTACAGCTGGCGGGCCTGCAAAATAGTATTACCCTTCCCGACCCAGCCCAGCCACTACCATCCAACAGCCGCTCCACGCTGTTGTATCTTGCATTAACCGGCCCAGCGCCGGCAAAGGACACACTAGTCGCTACCAGCCTCGCCATTATCGAGATCGAAACCAGTGCCCAGTCAACACTACCAATCCGAAAAAGCTCGCCTATCCGAGCCGTCAAGGGCATTGTCAGAGCAATGCCTTCGTATTTGAGAAGCCCCTATAGGTCCTATTCCTTCCCACCATGTATCGACAGCATCGACATGGATCAGGTGTATGAACAAGACCTCCCAGACATTGACGAGAATCCTTTCGCCCACTTCATCACCCCCATTAATGAGGACGATGATCCGTACGACCTATCTCTGAGCGCAGGCATCATCATCCCTGACAGCCAGCGCACAAGTAAAGCCTCCAAGTTCAAGTCAAACGTGGCCGAAAAATGGGCTCGCTATGTCAAGCAAAGTCACACACAACTTCACGCCCAATACCATCCACCTATCATCCAGGAGGAAGAGGATGAAGAATCATTCATGGGCCTCGACGATGATCGTCTCAATGATGTGCCCTCCATCGTTACACAGATCACCACTCCAAAGATTGTCATCATAGAGCCAACGCGTGGCCGTGCACAGGAACTTGTTGCCCGCAAGGTTCAGAACCGACGCCGATACTCTCGCACCCTATCTGGTCATCGACATTCATGGAGGGAGCCAAGCCCCGATCTATTTACTGTTGACGAATCGGAAGAGGAAGAGAGCCCTATATTGAGACGCGCAAAGAGTAGAAAGGCCAAGGATGGCGCTGAGCGCCGGAGGTCATCGACACGATCACGCTCGCGGATGAGGGGCGAAGCGACCGAGAGATCGAGATTGTAGACGAGAGAGAAGCGGTACTACGGCGCGCTGTAGCCCAGGGCGCATATCCTAAGCGCCGGAGGAAAGAAGAAACAAACGAAGGACTCGCATAGGGTGGTGTTGTTGGCGTTGTTGGCGTTATTTTCTTCTCCTTGTATCCTTTTGCGTTTCATGGCGTTATTGCTTTCTCGCATTGTATACCGCATTGCATGGCGTTCTCATATATCTTCACCTTGCATTTTTTTGGAATGTCTGCATTGGGCGGCGTTTGGTTCTGAGCATTTACACACAGTAGAGAGATGCTGGTATACAGATTGACCTGTGACGTTTTGGCTACGATCGACGAAAGAAAGAGGGTGGATAAAAATTTGATCGCACAGAGGAACTCGACGCAATGCTACCATCACTACTCACTACCGCAACTCTCTGATCTTCACAACCACTCTTGACTTTGCCTTCATCGTTCGTCTCCCATCCCACATTTCACGACATATCAAATGCCCATATACCCCCCCCCCAAACCAACACTTGACACTCCTCTTGGCCCCGCCAAGCACGCATCCTAGTTAAGTATTCATGTACCGTGACCTCACCCCGCATCCACCATACCTTTTCCAATTTGTATCTTCGCCGCACTTACCGCCAGAGGATGTACTGTACATCTCTGCGCACCACCAGACAACGGCCTCGGCACCCAACATCTTACCAGCCTCATTCTAGTATTTGATCATCCAAAGCACTGGAGGCAGGAGAATAAGATCAACTTTCGCCCCTCGTTAGCGACAGAAAAAGCAGTGCACTTCTATGCGGGTTGAGATCATCTCTGCACGTTAAAATGTTCCAAGGTAGAATTTGTATTGATAGACTAGTCGTCGTTTATTGTTTGCGCCTTTGTTTTGAGATACAGTTCAGTCGTTTAAAAGCTATGCATTATCGTCCCGAACTGACAGGTCCCTTGTTGCTGGTCCCATCCAATCCCATGACCTGTCTCCCATGCTTGCCTCGTAACGAGTAGTTTTGCTCATCAGGCTGTCTACTAGTCAATTGCAAACTAGGCGGTGGCGTCATGTTCTGCATTGATGCCGAGTAGGCCCGATTCTTTTCCGTACGCAGATCGGACATCGCGAGGTCATCGCGGAAGTGGGATACAGACATGTGCCATTAAGACTGTGCAGTGCAAGCCGTGGGTTGGAGGCGTGAATGTAAGCTATTGATGTCGTGCACAGCGCTGCAGGCGCCGCTGGAAGAAGATATGCAGGGCGGGATAGCGCTAGACGCGATGGAAATGTTTTGGGCTGTAGTGAATGGTGGAATGGTGGAATGGTGTTGTGGTCTTGGGTTTTGGATGAATAAGCACGGCGCATTCGGATTTAGAGAGGGATTTTAGGTATCTAAGGGATTTCTGGGGGCTTGGACGGATGTGCGATGATGCGAATGTGCATGTCCTTGAGGAGCGCAATAGAAACCCATTGTGAAAACGTCCAAATAAAGTGAGGCATAGCTTTCCTTCTTCATGACACTGAAGTGTACTAAATTATCCTACGTGGGTACACCTCTTAGTTCTCCCTCCCATCCACCCAACTCGTGCAGTTAACACATCTTTTTGCCTTCTCACTGATATACTTCCTGCAAAATTTACACTTGACCTGCTTCTTCACAATATTGTCATCTGTGCCCCTCGAGTATGCAACTGCAATGACCCACAGCACAACAGCAACACATGCAAACCGGACGACCTTGTCTAAAAAGCTGCCGTACGCGAATACCACGGCCCCATCATCCAACGCCTGTGTTACCGTATTGTAACCATTTGATATGGTATTGTTGTAGTGTGGGCCATGTTTGAGGATGGCGAATTTCTCATCAAGGTTGCGGGAGAGGAAGGGGAGGAGAGAGATGAGGGGCAGGATTATGTCCGAGACGAGGGAGTTTGCGCACGAGGTGAAGGAGGCGGCGAGACTGGAGATGCTCTGTTAGCTTATCTTGATCTATTTCGTGTGCGTGCAGAAGACTTGATTTACATCAATCCAACGGCGACTTCGAGCACATTGTCACGGAGTGCGAAGTTACTGAAGCTATCCCATGCACGGGATGTGTTACGTCTCACACCGTTCTCCGCGTCACGGAGGTATTCTTGAGTGGTGTCGTCGAGACGAGGCATAGTGTAGGGAGAGTGGTGTGAAGGGGTGTGAAGGGGAGGACGGCGGCGGCTTGGGCGACTATTGTCGCGTCCACGTCGTTGCTGGAACGTGCTGGCCAATCACATGAGATGGATGTATGCGTACCAGATACGTCACGCCGATAACAATGCTCGGTATAGTATAAAACCTTGACGCCGTAATCCAGGGTATAGTAAGGCATTATTGCCCAATGCCGATTTCATAACCAAGCAAAACTTCCGTCGTGCTCCCTTGCCATCCTCTATTGCCGCCCGTCGAGATCATAAAGTTGCACGTAGGATCGAGATATAGCTGTGATATGACTCCGGTACGGTGCCCAGGCACGATCAAGAACGGCGTTGCTGCGCCTTTGGCCCCACCCTCTTGCTTCTCCTGCTGCCCGAGATCGTATAGGCGGAGGATGTCATATGATGCGCTATCAACTATTAGATGGGCGGGCGTATACCTGGGCTTGTGAGAAGACTTACCAAATGAGATGCTTGCCGTTTGGCATCGCTCGAACAGCGCTGACCGGCCCACTAACATTTGGAAATTTGAATGTCCGCCTAGGTTCTCTAAGGCCTTTGTACAAACTGTATTCCTCCACCGACCCATTTCTTCTACCCGCATAGATGAAATTGCCGTCTGGTGACCAGCATGCATTCATACACCAAGGTGGTGTGTTCCTCGGCGGCGATATACGCGCGACTGGATTGGGCTGCCGCCGATCCCATATCCGTAATGTGCCATCAATCGAAGCATCGAGAAATGTGGTCTCGGAAGATATAGGTTGCTCTGCTTGACCAAAAGAAGAAACTATCGGATGCTCCATCTCCTCCACATGTGGAAGACCGTTGACCGTTGTAGTGGACTGGGAGTCGGTAACTCCGTTCACAGTGGATTCTTTCTGCACAGATGATGGTGGATCCTTCATTGACTCATCCGCTTGCTCTTGTGGTGCCTGTACTGGTCCACCCATATCCATTATGTCAAGATCACCGTGGCCATCCTCGTCGGCTTGCTGGATGCCATTGGCGATAGCACGCGAGAATTCATCGTCGTCATCAGCAAATGAAGGTAGGGCCGATGATGGATTGTTCTCCTGGCCGTCACCAAAGAGTGAATCTTTATCGCCGAAAAGGGAGTCATCTGGTGAGCCCGGTGCATCTTGGATGCCTTCTTCCTTGGGCTGTACGACCCGTGCTATATCAGTGCCGTTGGTGAGGTTGCCGTTTGCTCGTGGTCGTGCAGCGTTATTTGAAGAAAAGGTGCCATTAGCCAATGGTAGGGTTTCTGTGTCTTGGGGGATAGGTTGTGTAGAGAGGGGTCGCTGTTCAATAGCAGAGATTTGACTACCGCTTGTTTCGAATTTCCTCTTCACCTCGCCGGTATGCAAGTCCCAGTCGTTGATAGTCTTGTCCCAGCTGCCGCTCAAGACAGAGAGCTCGTCTTGGGCCAAGGTGAGAACGGAGACGGCGGACTGGTGGCCTTTCAATGTGTGTATCCGTTTGCCCTCCTCGTGCCGTACTGACTGCAGGTTGATACCGCCAGACTCAAGCCCTGATAACAACCACAGCGACTGGTGGTGTACAGCGAGAGAATAGACTGGAGACAGGCTATCCGTGGTGCCCGAGCTATCTTCATTCTCCCAGTAGGATAAAAGAACGCCGGCCTTGGTGACTGAGTCGACAAAAGGGTGCCTCTGGGCCACGGTCAGGGCGAGCTTTCCGTTGGCAGTGTCTACCCAATTGAACTTGCGTATGTAGCCGTCGGCGCCTCCACTGAACACCCATCGCATGTCCGGCGTGGCTGTTATGGAATTGATCGAGGTACTGTGGGGTGCCGCAATGGTGGGGATGATATCATAGACAGGCGCATTTAGGGCTTCTTGTCGCACGCTGGGCCGGAAGGGAAGGTTGCCCAAGACGCCTGTTGCTGCCGCCGCACGCGGGCTTGGTGACGTGAAGGTGACGGCAGGGTTTGAGGCTGAGTCTGAAGGAGCCCTCGGGGTGCGGCCGTTAGGGTCATCTCGCGATCGCGGTGGTGGGGTGTCGGCCTCGTCATGGTCGTGGTCATGGTCATGATCTTGATCTTGGTCCGGGTCCTGATCGTGCTCCTGGTCGTCATCGTCATTGTCCCCATCTGCATCATCGTCGTCATTGTCGCCCTCATCACCATCGTCGCCCTCATCATCCTCATCTACATCCATGATATCGCCTTCCTCGGCTTCTTCGTCCTCCTCAGCGGAACTGTTGGCGTTGTCGTAGTCATCCTCCTCGTTCATGTTGCTTCCATGGGAGAGAGCAGACAGGGTGTTGGGTGCTGATCCTCCAGTGCGTTGTTGTGTGCACCGGTGCGCTGCTTCCCCTATGCTGGCCCGAGCTTTGGCCCTAGCCTCATTCTCTCCTCAACCCACACCTTCGCTCATCAAGAGGAATGAGACGATGAAACTCAAACATCTTTCTTCCACAATGTGGGACCCATTCCTAGCTGACCTCGCTGACTCGTCTCAGCCAGTTCCAGGCACTGCCATTGTAGTGAAAATGACACTGCACCGTCTAGCACTCGATTCAGATACACAAGCCGAATAAATGCAATGGATTCTCACAATCCATGTCGTATCGAGATTTACACCCTCACAACTGCCGCTCATTTCTTTTGCCGTTTGCCGTTCGCCGTTTGCCGTTCGCCGTTTGCCGTCTATCGTTTGCCGTCTGTTATTTGTCGTTTGTCTTTTGTTGTGCCTGGGATGCTCCTTCCACAACTACTTTATAAACGCGATGAACCTCTTCCCCGCACAAACTTTGCTCTGCCCTTATATGCCCACAAGACTCTCACCATATATCCTGCTCCTTTGCTCTACTCAATCAAACTAGAACCCTCTCATTGACAGCTGGTTGTTCATCAATCATGGCGAAGCGCCGTAATCGACACCCATCCAAACAAAAGCCGTTCGGCAGCTCCAAAATGGGCAAACATCCTTGTGCGCAATCCAGCAATGCCTCCGCAAACTTGCTCAACTTGAATCAAGATGGTGAGTACGTGTCCTGCATAACCACGTCATCGAGCTATTGAACGAAGCTCAAGTGTCTTTCCACTGACCTCATTCGCAATATTGCTACTGCCACCGCACAAATCCCAACTCCTTCACCATAAAACTTACTTACAATACCACAGCTGATGAAACAAACGCTCATTTGGTAGAGCGTACCGGCCGCGCTTTGCTTCACGACAATTATTCAGCCTCCAATGACGCCATCTCGACCTCAGGCTCCTCCCTTGTCAATGATGGCATCAGAAAATACTTTGAGCTTGCAAAGGAGCCCGCTCCAGCGGCTGGTCCTTGGGCTGATAAGGCCGAGATTCCTGACTCTTCAGAGATCTTACCATTGGAGAGACCTGGGTTTGGCCAGCCCAATGCTCTCATTGACGTTGACATCGACGAGCATATCCGCCCGCATAAAGCAGAGGGAGTCTACGAATCGAACGAAGAATACCTAGGTATCAAGTATGAGCTTTTAAGAGAGGACTTTGTCCGACCATTTCGCAATATGATGGAAGAATTTCGGCAAGATCCATTCAAGGATGAAGGCGAATATAATGATAAAAATATCGGCATCTACGACCCCTCCTACATTACAGGTCTAGTATTTAGCCCTCGCGGTATAGCCACTCGAGTTGCTTTCTCACTCTCGCGGGTGAAGAAGTTCATACGCTGGGAGCAGAGTAAGAGGCTCATCACCGGGAGTCTTGTGGCGCTATCACCGGTAGATGACGCTTTCCAAACTACATGCATCCTCGCGGTTGTAGCGGCTCGAACAATCTCGGCTTTGCAACTCAACCCTCCCGAGATTGACTTGTTTTTCGCTCGTCCTGAAGAACAAGAGATTGATCCGATGAAAAAATGGATCATGGTGGAATGCCGTGGTAGCTTCTTTGAAGCTAGCAGGCACACGCTCCAGGCATTACAACATCTTATGCGTGAACCTTTCCCACTCTCTGAGTACCTGGTCAAAGTACAGAAAGAAGTTGAACCACCATCCTATGTCAAGAACAATCCCTATATGAACTTGAGCTCCCTTGTTAGCATGGAGGAGAGCGCTGGTTTTGAGAATGTCAATATCTTAGAAGATTGGCCAGCTTCTTCCTCTCTCTCTCTCGACACATCTCAAAGTAATGCTTTGAGACGCATGCTCACTAGCAAGCTTGCAATTATTCAAGGTCCGCCTGGTACCGGAAAGGTATATTCAATGACTATGGCACCCAGTGCCTTACCCTACAGAATTACTTGAGTAGTTATACTAACATACATAGACACATGTTAGCGTTGTTATGGTGAAGGTGCAACGTGAGAACATGCGACGAGATGACTCGCCGATAATTGTAGGTCTTAGAAACTTTGATGCATCGTATGCCTAACTAACATGACTCTAAGATCACTGCTCAGACAAATCACGCTGTAGATCAGATTCTCCGTCACACCAAGGAGTTTGAACCGAATTTCATACGTCTTGGCGGACGAAGTAAAGATCCAGAAATCAAGAAGCGAACCCTGTTCGAGGTTCGTGGCAATAACCCACCAAAGAGGCCAGGCAGTCAGAAAGTTCAGGCCATGACTTCGATACGAAAGCTGATAACTGGGTGTCAAAGGGTGTTAGCACCCTTCGAAGTTGGCAAGCCACACCTAGACCATATAATTCTCTCAGAATTAGGAATCATCACACAAGATCAGGTTGAGTCCCTCAAAGACGGAGTGGAAGAGACTATGGGAATATCATCCTCGGATAACCCTGGGACGCCTATGGAGCAGTGGCTAGGAAATCGTATCACGCAATGCTATCGTCCGAGTCAACCAGATGATTTTGATTTGAGCTATGAGGAAGAAGGTCGATACGCCTAAGCCTTTAATAGAATCCATGCTAACAAGTGCTTAGATCTTGAAATTGAGCAGTTACAAGAGCTTGAAGCAGAAGCTGTAGCTCGAGATGATGATGAAAACATCGAGGCGCTCCGTGGGCCAATAACTCTCTTGAGCGATAACTGGACTGGAAGAGGCGGTTCAACGATGACTTTGACCGAGATCCGAGACATGCTGCGAACAACTAGCGATTTGACGACCATCCCTCCGGTGGACCGGGGTGCCTTTTATAACTTTTTCAAACAAGAAGTCAAGTCGCACATTGTCACAATCGTGAGGCAAATTGCGAATGAATATGACAAGGCAGTCCTACAGCGAAAAGTTGGCTTGTGGGAAGAGGATTCCCATATTTTGCGCAAACAGCGGATAATTGGCTGCACAACAACTGGGCTCTCGAAGTATCGTGCTCTATTGACTTCTCTACAACCCCGAATTATTTTGGTCGAGGAGGCGGCTGAGACTATGGAGGCTCCCGTCACCGCCGCCTGTTTCCCTTCACTGGAGCACCTTATCGTAGTTGGGGACCATCGGCAACTTCGGCCCCATACAAATGTACACTCTTTTGAGGATGAGCCATACTATCTGAACTTGAGTCTTTTTGAACGACTTGTCCGCAACGATGTCGCGTATTCCACACTAACTAGACAACGGCGTATGATTCCAGAAATTCGGCGTCTACTAGCCCCTATCTACGAAGACACTCTGAAGGACCACGAAAGTGTCAAGGACCTAGCAAATAGGCCACCTGTAGAAGGCATGGGGGGAACCAACTCATTCTTCTTCTGCCATGAATGGCCCGAAGCCCGCGATAATAATATGTCCTGTTTTAATGAATACGAAGCGAGGATGATAGTAGGGTTTGTTGATTACTTGATTCTCAATGGCATGGATCCCGTCAAAATTACGTTACTTACGTTCTACAACGGCCAACGAAAACAGCTAATTAAAGCGCTTAACACTCATCAGAACTGCCGAGCCATCGGTAAAGTTGTCGTTGTGACCGTAGACAGTTATCAGGGTATGTGTTCATCACCCTAGCGCAACTAACTATATTGTGCACATGCTGACTTTACCAAGGCGAGGAGAACGACATTGTCATCCTAAGTTTAGTCCGTAGCAATCGCAACCACGCGATTGGTTTTCTGTCTTCGGAAAATCGGGCATGTGTTGCTCTTTCCCGAGCGAAACGCGGATTTTACATCTTTGGGAACGCCGAACTACTTGCATGCGAAAGTAGAGTATGGGCTTCTGTTGTCAACATAATGTATAAGGACACCAAAGTTAAGTTGAAAACTGGCCAAAAACGACGCGTGGGATACCATCTTCCTTTACAATGCCGAGGGCATGGCCGTAAAGAGTGGATCGAGGTGCCTGACGACTGGGAGCTTGTCCATGGAGGTTGTTTGTTGAAGTGTGGTGGCGTTCTTCCATGTCTGCACCCGTGCCCTTACCGCTGCCATCCTTTCGGGCATGACCAGATCAATTGCATGATGCAATGTAACCGAACACTTAACTGCGGTCATCGCTGTGCTCGAACCTGTTGCGATGCGTGTAAATGCCAAAAGTGCGAGCGCAGTGGCATGCAACCGATGCTGAAGCCAAGACAGAACAAAACGAAGGCGTTCAACCCACCAAGCACTCTGATACAGCCTATCAGAGCGCCTATTGGTGGATGCAGTACTACGAATGAGGCCCAAAATTACCAGAAGGACAGAGAGGATGAGACTCAGTTCCCGGGGACAATTAGCAACAGTCCACAGGTCATGAGTTCGGGCGTGATTGGGAGTCTCATAGACGTGTCTCCATCCAAGCAGGTCACATCTGGGAATGCAAACTTGCTAATTAATTTCGACATTGACCCGATTCTGAGCCTTCCGTTGAATGCGAAAGCTGCCTCACAAAAGTCCAAGGATAAGGCTAAGGCAGGAATGATGATGGATTTTCTCGACTAGGTTAGAATCAAAAAGAGAAAGTGTACCAGTAACCAATCGTATATGCGCTTGGGGTATCTAGAATGAGAGCAATGATGTTTTACCCCTCAAGGGCTTCCTTCTCAATCCATTTTCACCTCGAACAGCTGGACGGCTAACTTTGCGATATCACCACCCAGACCCTCTAACGCTGATCTGAGGCGTTGTGCGGTTTGAGGAGCTAATGCTCCTTTTCTAGAGTAAAAGTCAAGGCCAGCAGGTGTAAAGATTGTCTTGGCGAAGTAAATGACTGCCCAGCTGTTTCCTGTGCCCTCTTCGTCGCCGTCTGATGTGACACGAAGTCAGTATGCATCTCACGCAGCTTGTCCACAGACGGCACTCACAGCCCAGAACTTCCCATTTTGAAGTAGCAATGGCCAGCCAGCCCTTGCCACGCCAGTTGTATGCCATGCTCGCCGCCTCTTCCTCGTCATAATCCCTCGCGGCCATATTAGGGACGGCAAAGGGTCTGTCCACGCCGTGCACCGTCTTCACCGACTCGCTGCCAATGGGCTGGTAGGTGACGACGTCGTCAAGCTGGGGCGGCGAGGTATTTGCAATGGGCGTGTATGTGATGTGCACATTACGGTTCTTCTTCCACATTGGGAGCGTTGAGTGCGTTACGTTCCACGAGCCTTGGAACCATGATAGCGACGGGGGTGGGATGGAAGGAGAAGGTTCGGTGGCTGCAAGGGTGGACGGGGCGCGGAGAGTGGCCATTGAGGGCATCGCCATCCGTACCTGTCGCTATATCTACCTATCTATCTCTGGGCAAAGAAGTCGCCATAGGGCTGAGGTTCACCTGACGGTCGGCCAGCATGTCCCAATGTCCCAGTCGCATGTAGCCACGCTAGCCAAGCCACAATTCCAAAATAGCATCCTCGATATGGACCACCACTGGCACTTTGCTGCAACGTCGCCACCCAGTCTCGGTCTCATTTGTTCCCCATCTACCCCAGTAAGTATCCGGAAAGAGCCATCGTTGAACGGTTTCTGCCGATCCGGCCGCTGCGCAAGACTCCAAGCAAGACCCCATGTTTCGCCTCTGTATCGGCGCGCTCGGCTGGCCGGCTGACGACGCCTGAGACGAACTCGTGTCTGGAGGCGGCTGTGCATCTGTTGCGTCTCCACTCATTCTGTTGGCTTGCGCATCCAGAGCCACAGGATTGTGATGGCGTCGTGGACACTGCCCGCTTGTTTCTATGATTACCCTTTGTCTGGTCCACGCGGCTGAAACTCTTTGGCCTGTCCAAGTATATCACTGCGCGGCTTCCCTGGCTCTCTAGCCGTTGGGATATTTTGCTCTTCATCGCTTTTACTCCGACTACTTCCCCGACCCAGCTCCAAGGCCGATAGCTCTTGCTTCAAAACGACACACGCAACACAATGTATATGAAAAGCCTATTGCAAAGCTCACTTCTCTTGCCTTTCCTCTGCACAACCATTGCAGCCCAAAACGCTTGCAACAACTCGCCAGCGTTATGTTCAAGGCCTTATAACAATGTCACCATGCTCGGTGCACATAACTCGCCCTTTCTACGGAACCAAAAGACGTCATTTTCGACATCAGGGAACCACTATTACAACACCACAGTGCAACTTGATTCTGGTGTTCGGCTCCTTAGTGGCCAAGTCCACAAGACCAACCAGAGTGGATCAGAAGCATGGCATATGTGCCACTCGAGCTGCGATCTCCTCGACGCTGGAAGCCTTCAGAGCTGGCTCACTGAAATCAAAAACTGGATGGACAGTAACCCAAACGATGTCGTATCCCTCATCATCGTAAACTCTGACAACGCCTCACCCGCCGACCTAGGCCCCCAGTTTGCCTCTGCAGGCGTCGACAAACTCGCTTACGTCCCACCCTCTCCATCTATTATCCCCAAAACCTGGCCTACGCTTGATGCTTTAATCGGCAACAACACCCGCCTCATGACCTTTGTCGCCTCCCTTTCCCAACCATCGTCCCAATACCCTTACCTCATGGACCAATATGCCTTCACCTTCGAGAACGACTTCGAAAATGTCAACCCTTCAAATTACTCGTGCAACCCAAGTCGCCCTACCAATTTGCGCACTACTGAAGCTGCGGCCTCTAGCGGCCGTATGTTCGTCATGAATCACTTCCTCTACGAAACACAACTTTTCGGTATTCAGTCGCCCAACGCAAGCTATGCGGGGACTACAAATGCACAGACGGGCTTTGGTAGCTTGGGCGTCTCCATTGAGGACTGCTCACGAGTATATGGCAAGGCGCCAAATGTGGTCATGGTGGATTTCTTCAACATGGGACCTGCGATTGCGAGCGTAGATGCTGCGAATAAGGTGTCGAGTCCGGTTGGAAGAAAGAGCATCAGCACAGACGCCTTGACACAATCGAGTAGTTCTGGGAGTGTGGTGATGCAACAGGGGAGTATGGTGGCTGTGGTTGTTGCAATTGTGTTTGCTGTTGGTTTCGGATGGTGATAGAATCCGACGGTATGAAAAGTATTGGTGTTGAATTTCTCTTGCATGGCGACGGCGTTATATTTTGGATAGGGATACTAACCTTTTGGAACCCGAATTTCATCGGCTCAGTGTTTTAAAGTGCATGCACCACGAAATAAGTATTTAAGATTAGACAACGATCATGAGATAACTTATGTAATGATATCAAATTCAATAGCTCAGCTTGTCCATACCTAGGTAATACCGTTTCCGGCGAGAACTGCCAAAGTAGTTTGTCTAGGCGGGCTGCAAGTGCAACAACGTACTGACCAGGTTTGTTCTCGAATCTAAACAACTAGAAAAGTAATATAGAAATAGGAATGCTAGGGTGGAAACAATAGATTATCATCTACTACGAATAAGGTGTTACAAATACCTGTTGTGCCCCCCCGCTACCGAACGTAGCCTCTTACGATTGTTTTGCGGGTTTTACGGATTTTAATGAGGTGATTTTGTAAGCACCGGCCTCGCCAGGCGTAGGGCCTCGTTAGATGTGGATATGATCTCTCGCATTTCATCTGCGCGACTTTGTCCGAGCAATTCAGAAAGTAGCAGACTATTTACTATCCTTGGGCTTCCGTAGCGACTATAGCCGAGAAGCAATAATTGCAATGACAACGCTTAGTCAGTGACAACAACGTTTGTATACTGTTGAACTCCACTTCTTCTAGTTAAAGTTCTTTGTCAAAGCTCTTGGACTTTTTCTGCTCGAAGCTGTGGTAACTCATACTCAGTACACCGCATCATTCATAATTTTCACCCCGAAACTTATCCACCCTTGAGAACTATTTTCTTGTGACTAACACCTGGAGTTGAGAAATTTCAAACATGGACAACGCTTGTGCTCGACGCCGAGGTTGCCATAGAGAAGCTCACCAGGCCCATGCTGTGATCGATAACTATTGAAAAGCGCTACTGTTGGTACGAGAAATTCATGGACGAGAATGGTCCAATTCCAGAATCTTCTGGGTACATATCAAATTCATTCGAATAATTCGGAAATGGTAATAAGTCCTGTAAGTTGATGACCGGATTACTTTGATCAAAGGTTGTAAAGAACGGATTGCCAAAAGGCATCGGTGCTGAATATTGATCAAGGGACGACGGCATATCTGCATCTAGATAGTTTCCTTGGTCAGGCATTGGCTGATATGGGGTCGACTCAGCACTAGAAGCCCTATTCGTACTCATTGGTGTAGGAATAGAGTTGCCTCGTTGATTACGTTCAGGGTACTGTTCATCGTATATGCTTTGCTGGTATTGATAAGCCAGGGATGGCGGCTCCGACTGTTCCCGCTGGACAAGTAGTTCAGTAGCCTCAGTCTGCATGTCCGGAGAATAAGATTGAAGCATTCTGCAAATCACTTCGTATGCCCGAGCGGCGAGAGGGTCTCTACACTCCATGACACGCAGCCATCGAATCAACTTTTTGACAGACATGATTATATCGACTTTGAAATTCGAAGAATCATATCTCTTTATGCCTTTGTTCGCGTATACCATTTCTAGGAGGAGAATAGCCACGCACTGCATGACTAAAATATTTAAAATTAGTGTGGCAATGAATTTGTTGTACGAATGAGACTTACTAAGACGTATGATGGCCCACCATGGTCCATGGGAATATATGAAATACAGATCCGGATCATCGGGAAACAACTTTGCTAATTCTATAGCAGCTTCAACACACACAGCTGCAGTTGTGTTATTGAAATTGGTAGCTGTGCTGTCCTCGTGTGGATTATGCTGCTCTATTCTGCAGAGGCAGGGTCGTGTTATGAGCATCTTGGTGCTCCAGTAATCCATCATGAGAAGGAACTGTTCGCGGTCGACGATTCCCCCATGCTTCCCTTGTCCAGATGCCAAACCTCCGAGTAGCGATTCATTGGCCCATGCATCGAGCTCTTGAAGTAACTCGGTTATCCTACGTTGAACGAACTATGGACATGCAAAGTCAGCATCGAGTTGTAGAAAACAGGGAAAGACCCGAATTATACGCAAGAGCGGTTCATATAGAGATTTTTGGAAGACCTGAGAGCAAGCTGTACCAATAAATTGCTTACCTTCCAGGGCTTGGTAGCAGTCCGAGGCGAATACAGTTTAAGCAATACTCTTTGCGAGATAAGTGTGAATTTGATATGAGCGATAGTGTAATGGCCATGGTTTACGAGCTGCAAATTAAAGTCAGAGGCGTTACTACCCTGACTACTTCGCGGTGAACTATATTCAGGGGTCTGTGATACATTTGGATGACTGCGAGGCAAAGGAGCTGTACAGTCTTTGATGGCAATAACTGGCGGTCTCCCAGTTATTATATTGACTATGCACTCAATCGAATGTAGACACCACCAGGTATGCACAAGAGATTCTTTTTGCGATTCGGTCGTTTCTGGATTTTCGTTCCGAAGATGAAAGCCGAGTGCAATCGCGAGTCGAATGGAGACGCCGATCATTATCCATGATCTACTAATATGGCCTACAGTTAAGAAGTAGAACGACAATGCGGCAGTCTGGTGAGAGAGATTTAGCAAAAACCAATTTATGTGGCAGATGGAGGGAAGGTTTTGGGGGACACTTACGGCTTGCACAAGAGCAAGCTCTGGTGTAGCGATCAACATGGCCGTGTTCTTGAGGCCAAGAAGGTTTACAGCTCTGGTCATGTATAACAGATGGTCTCTATGGTCTCCTCTCCATTCAGCACCAACAAGATGGGAATACTTAGCCCCAATGGCCAAAATCAAGTTCATCAGTGCTCGCCACTTCTGGGGTACCTGATAGTTCCCTTGTTGCCTCATCGAGATTAAATACTTACGAAGCTGGTTTCCAAAGGTTTCAGACACCTGGAAGGTAGCAGTCTAAAGTCAGCCGTTGCATTGCACCTGTGAATTGGAGTGGGCTTCTTACAAGAGGAAAGAACGGGTGTACAGTCTCAAAGTAAATTTTCACCAGTCGTTCAGCCACGTCAGGATGCGGATCTTCATAAGGATCGATGGGACCGCTGACCTCAATTTCAGAGTTGTCTAGGTAGAAAGTGGAGTCCGTAAAGCGTTTCACTAGACCTGATTGAGGCTTTTGCGCTCTGTCGTTTTGGCGCGTGTGCTGAGCTTGAAGAGCTCCTTGTGTTGAGCTTGACGGTGCGTATTGTGGATAGAGGGATGGTGTGTCGGTGTGTTCGGTGCGGCGTTGTAAATTGCGTAACCAATGGACTTCAGAGTTCTGTCCGACGTAGCCGGTCTCTCGTGCGTCGCGGCTACGCATCAGGTCTTCGTCAAGGTGATCGAGATCTTCGTTGGACCCGACTGACGCAGCGGTATGTGCCTCATTAAGCGCTGCCTGAGTCTCCTCACTATCGTAAAGCGAGTAGTTTTGCGTGCGCTTCCCGAACGAATTCAGAGAAGGGCTTGTTCCCGACGAGATGATGTCGTCGTCAGCCTCATACATGAATTAGCTCTCGATACTCGTGAAGTGGTGGTGCTAGGAGCGGTATTAAAATAGTGAGCTCACATTTTCAACAGCTTTCTCGATCTTCTGCCTGTCCTGATCGCTGACGTTTTTTCCCAGTTCTTGAAGAAGAGTGATCAAGGTGCGATTCAAGCGCGTAGCTCTGTAGCACTGTTAATCAATGGAGAAGTATGATAAGCTAGGATGACGCACTCTTCCAACCGGTCACGCCTGGCCTGCTCGTACACGCATTCTGATGAAGTGAGCTGGCAGTTGGTGCAGCGCGGGACCTCACCGTTGCACCTGACTTCTGTTGCTAAGTAAGCATGTGGATCACCAACAAGCCATGGACATTCTGGCACACGGACTTCTTTTGCGACAGGCTCTACAAGCTCGGGCCCTAATACACGGTTAGTTGTGAGGCAGTGGTGTCTGGCGCAACATACACGCGGTGGTCTCTAGTGTTCTTCTGGTTTGCCTTGTTTGGGGAGGGAGGAGGGCGCTCAAGCCTGGAGATGGCCATCTTCTGCCTCTGCGGTGGAGGTGCACCTTCAGATCCGTAACTGTACATGATTTGAAACGCTGTTGTTATTTGATGGGCCACTGTTAGGAGCGCGGCGGTAATGATCTAGCCAGGCGCTAGGAGGAATGACGTGCCTCTCACTGCTGATGAGGTCCTTTCGTCTGGTTGGCCCTCGGAATGTAATTCCATGCAAGCATGATTGGCTCGCTTTTATTTCCCAACCTATCAACACCAAGCGGTCATTTCCATCTTCGCCATCGCCGACATTGTAAGAACGGCATTTCCCCGCCCCCTACGTACCGAAGCATACTATGGTACAGAGGTGCCTTTCAAAAGTTCTTGCTGACGCTAAAAGCGCCACTAACTAGCTCTAGCGTCGAGCTAAGCGACGCCATCAATCTTGGCCAAGATGGAGTTTCTTCAGCTCAGCCTTTTGAGTCAGAGATAGCTAAGTATACTCAACTCTTGGTGTTGCAAATAGCTCCAAATACTAACGCTGCTACTCGAGCCTTTATTGTTGCATTGAAGTCTCCTTTTGTAGACAAGTCTACGTCTCAAATAGCTGCGGAGACCGGTCTCTCAGCTTGAACGATTGACTCAATCTATACGCGAGCTATCCAGCGAGGTTTTGAACCAACTCGTCACCCCCCGCAGATTCTACTCAAACACGTTGAAGATACTCTACGATCTAGACGACTATAGAAGTAAGAAGAAGTCAAAGATACTCTAATTCAGAAAGTACGACTTGATCGATACGCGCGAGAGGCCAAATACTCTTGTTCAAGAGGACAAAGCACCTTCTTACGCCTACTATGCTCAAGACATCTACTACAAGGAGGAAGTTAAGGGACTTCTTTAGTGTGGCAATTCGCCTGACTTGAATGCTATTGAACCTTGTTGGTTCTAGATAAAGAGGAGAACGACAAGGAAAGGTGCACTAAAGAACAGAGAGCAGGCAGTTAAGGTATAGACTAAGTGCTAGTATAAGCTCCCTCAGTCCTAAATTCAGGCCTGGATTGAGAGGATTCCTGTACATATTCAGAAGGTTATTGAGCTTGAAGGTGGCAACGGGTACGAGGGGGGCAGAGGGATTGGTAGAGTAAGATGTATTGAAAATGTGGCGTTTTGGTGGCGCGCTAGCATTGCTAGCGTATTTAGCGTTAGCAAGAACTTTTGAAAGGCACCTCTGTACAGGGCATAAGTTTTGTAGGTGGGGCCTCGGAGACAAGGTGCTGAGGGTCAGCGCAAATACCACCTACAGACTATTTTACGCCAAAACTCTGTATTTCTATATAGAAATCAATGTACCTCGGTCGCGTCCTTGTCTACCACGTAACCTGCCTGCACCTACCTACACTCGCACAGCTCTCTATCATGAGCCCCCCTTCAACACTGCGCTATACGCCTCATCTCTCTCGCGACTAGCGCCCCCAAGTCCTGACTCCGTCTCTTGCTTTTGAGTATACAAAGTATTGAGATTAGTATGTAAGATAAGACAGAAACAGGTTTAGACCATACATAAGCACAACCCTGTTGCCCGGACCCACCTACAAAACTTATGCCCTGTACCATAGTATCTATTGCTCCACTATTGCCGGGACCTAATATTCGTGCTACCGTCACTGTTGAGATACGACTAGTGCATGGAAGACATATGCTGGGGGTAGCTGTCTGGCGGACTGCTCAGCACCTTTTGAGTTGGCGTCTAGAGGACATACTACGTCGGTTCACGTGTTTAGCGTTAGCGCCATTGTACCAGCTGATTGGATCGGCATGCGCTGTCGATTCATCTTCCATTTATCTTCGTGAAGTTGCTCTAGCGTGTGTAAGCACATTTGCTCCTTCAGCCATTTCCCATCTGAAAACCCTATATTCCATCCATATTCTTACAGCATGTCCCCACGCACAAGGTCCTGTGCTATCTGCCGAACAAAACGAATAAAGTGCGATGCTACGGTCCCCCAATGTCTCATATGCATACGGCATCATCGCCAATGCCCTGGTGTTGACGACGGGCCCTTGATTGTAGATATGACGGGAAGAGCTTGTTATGGCATGCGGAAACGAGGATCCAAACACTCCAGTGACGCTGTGATTTTCGCTGTGCATACGAAGCCACACCAGACACATATTGGCGCCGTGTCGCAGGCTGCTATGGTGACGGAGGCATTTTACAATCGATTCCTATGCTACTTTACCCCAGAAGGAGATTGGAAGGACATCCAGAACCGAGTGTCATGGCTGCACCGCCTTCCACAGCTTTGTGCGGATGGAACAAACGATGCTTTAGCACTTGCTGTGCAAGCCACAGCAATGTCGTATTGCGCTATTGAGACAGACAATGCTACCCTTTGGCGACATGCATGGGACTTATACAGTCATGCTATACGAAACCACAGTCGCCATATTGCTAGATCTCGGACTGGTAAGGGCGCGGTGACTATACACATGATTTCTACGAGTGTGCTGTTTAGCTTCTTTGAGGCTATGCAAGCCACAAATGGTGGTGCATATTATCGCTCCCACGTCTATGGGGCGGCGAAAATGTTCGAAATCACTGATCCTGGACAATGCTCAGAAGGCGTTTTGTGCCAGATCTTCTTCCATATGAAGACACAATTGGCGTTTGTGCAGCTCGCGTCGAGTGAGAAGAAGCCACATATCGATGTAGGCAAGATATTATATGGGACTCTGCGCTATGAGGAACTGCCAATATTCCAGAGATTGACGACCCATTTCATGAGGCTAACGTATATATACAGCGAGGGGAAGAAAAGAGACAGTGGGTACGCTCAGGATCGATCTGTAGATGAAATGGATTATATGGATATCCGTTCCCATATCAACGCTCTTTGGCACGAGCATACGTCGGCTGTTTCCCATCTCCGTGGCAGCCGTGCCACAAAGCACGGCAGCTCAACGAATACGGCACACTACTGCGACACATCCACCGCTCTGACTACGGCGTACTTCAGCGCCGTGCGCATACTCCTTGGGGTCGTAGCTCCACAGCTCGCAGTCGTTCATTCCGAGCTCGCAGATGCCGACAGGGACATTTTACAAGTGGCGCAGTACTTACAGGCGCATCGAATTGAATGTGCGTATATGCGCATGGCTGCCCCATTGCTTCTTGTGGCAATGCATTCCCGGGAATCTAGGCATAGGAAAGAAGCAATGGAGTGCTTTGCGAGCTGGGATAAAGCAAGGATGAGAGGGATCAGTGCATTAGCATTAGAGTGCATTCATCAACGACAAGAGAGACCAGTTGATGATGTGGACGTTTGAATGCAGCTAGGTAGTGCAATTGTGTGTCCGTGCACATAACTAAAGGTGATGCTTGGCGTGAAGCACGCGACGCGTAGGCGTCTTGACACGATACTTTCCGCACCACCACCAACACCACGAGTACTACCCCGCCATGTCCTGAACACTGCATGCGCAATCTCAACTACACCTGAAGCGTGAGACTATACCGACTCTCTTGGTCTCACTGCGCGCAGTACTTGCGCCCCACTTCCGCCATGGGGTACATCAAGCAGATCACTATCCAAGGCTTCAAAAGGTATCTTCTTCCCATCATCGCCCCTTCTAGCGAGAGGCACTAACATAACATACACAAGCTACAAGGATCAGATGCAAATCGAACCCTTCTCGCCCAACTGCAATGTTATCGTCGGTCGCAATGGCTCAGGCAAGAGCAACTTCTTCGCCGCAGTGCGCTTCGTCCTGGGAGATGACTATCATTTTCTCAGTCGCGAGGAGCGCCAGGCTCTCCTGCACGAAGGCTCCGGCTCAGCCGTCATGTCGGCCTACGTGGAGGTGTGCTTCGACAACACCGAGGATCGTTTCCAGACGGGCAAGCCAGAGTTCTTTCTCCGACGCACCATTGGTGCAAAGAAGGATGAATACTCGGTCAACCGCAAAAACGCCACAAAAGCTGAGGTGATGCAAATCCTCGAGTCAGCGGGCTTCTCGCGTTCCAACCCGTATTACATTGTACCCCAAGGCCGTGTGACGGCGCTCACAAACATGAAAGACTCAGAGCGACTGCGGCTATTGAAGGAGATTTCTGGCTCCAACGTATACGAGACGAGACGTGCTGACAGCCTGAAGTTGCTAGCCGACACAGATAGCAAATGCAATACCACCGATAGCGTGGTGGCGACCATTAATGAACGCTTGGACGAGCTGGAGGGCGAGAAGGAGGAATTAGAAGCATGGAGCAGGAACGATAGGGAACGCAGATCGCTCATGTACACCATGAAGTCGCGCGAAGAGGCCGACCTTGAAGCCCGCATCGAGAATATCGATATGTTGGAGAATCAAGGACGTGAAATGAGAGAGAACAATGAAGCCGTCTTCCTGCAGAATGAGTCGGACATTGCCCAGATTGAGTCCGATATCAACAAACGACGTGGTGACCTAGATGTTTTGCGAGAAGATCGTGTACAGTTTGAAAACGACCGCAAATCCGCCGCCTTGGAGAAGGCCAAGACCGAGCTTGAGCTGAAAGCATTGCAAGATGGCCAGTCCAACGCTCAGCAGGCGAAGCGCTCACGGGATGCATATATGAAATCAATTCAACAGCAGATTCATACACGCGAGGCCGAGCTCAAGCGACTGCTACCCCAGTATACAGCAAAACAAGAGGAAGAAGAGGTAGTGCGGTCACAATTGCTAGAAGCGGAAGGCCAAAGGAAACGCCTCGAAGAAAAGCAGGGCCGCACCGCTTTCTACAACAATAAACGGGAGCGGGATGATGCCTTACGCGCACAGATCGAAGAGTCAAACGCCGATCTAAGTCGTAGGAAGGCTGTCTTGATGCAGACCAACGAGGAAGTTGTAGAGCTTCAACACAGTATCGAACGAGTAGAACAAGAGATTGCCGAGCTTCGTTCAAACATCGAGAGCGAAGGAGATGCTAGTATTGGCCTTGCTGCAAAGGTTGAGGAAGCAAAAGACGCACAGAAGGTTCTATACGATGAGCAAACGAGTCTGTTCCGAGAACAGAATCGGATAAATACGCAACTCACGAATGCACAAGACGAGTTGCGCAAGGCTGAATCTGCTTTTTCCCGTTTGCTCGATCACGGTACCAGCCGCGGTCTTGAGTCGCTGCGTCGCTATCAGAAGGACGGTGTGATGCCAGGTGTTCATGGCACGATCGCCGACTTGCTTCAGGTCCCTGAAGCCTACAGAACAGTCACCGAAAATGCGTCCGAGGGAGCTCTCTTTAATATCGTCGTTGACAACGATCACGTATCTAGTAAACTAATCGACAGACTCATCAAAGACAAAGGCGGACGTCTGACCTTCATACCCCTGAATCGCATTCACGCTCCAGATATGGACCTCCCGATTAAAGGCGATATGCAGCCGCTGCTCCCAAAGCTAAGCTATGACGAGCAATACGAAGCTGCCATAAGACACGTCTTTGCGAAAATTGTCGTCTGTCCCACGCTCGATGCATGTAAAAGCAATGCTAAGCAATTCAACGTGCGAGCGTACACACCCGATGGTGACAATGCATCACGAAAAGGACAGTATCGAGGAGGATTCCACGACCCATCAAAGTCCAAGATTAAGGCATACCAAACCCTCATTCAGTGTCGTACACAGTTTGAGGAGCTACAGCAACGCAAAAATACCATTGCAATAGAAGTCGACCAGAAGCGCCAGCAGCTCACAGCCGCCCAGAGCGAAGTACGGAGACGCGAACACGAGAAGAGTACCGGCGAAAATAGTTACGGACCAATGCGAGAGGAACTGCGAGTCAAGCAAAAGGCGCTACAAGAATTTCGAGACGGTATCATCCGAAGGCAGAGAACAGTATCAGATCTCCAGTCTGCTATTAATCAGCTGAGCGCACAGCAAAGTGACTGGGAAGCTGAGATTGCATCTAATTTCAAGAAGGCTCTCTCTAAAGATGAGGAGCAAATGCTCGTGACCCTTACAAGCACTGTACAAGATTTAAGGCGACAGCATGCTCGGATCAAAGAGGAGCGAGCTGCCTTGGAAACAAAGAAGGTCGAGGCTGAGCTTGACCTTCACGAGAATCTGCAACCAGAACTCGACAATTTATCGGCTCAGCAAGGTGGTTCAAGCGGGTCGAATAGCCGATCGACGCGGCTCCGGGAGTGTGAGCGTGCCCTAGACGCCGTCAACCATACCATTGCCGAAATAGATCGGCAGATACAAGAAACCGATGCTCAAATTGACGATGTCCAGTCACAATTAGGTGAGCTAGAGCAGTTAAGAGCTGAAAAGGAGGCAAGCAATCGGCAATTAGCAAAGGCTATGGAAAAGCAAGAACAGCAGATGTCAAAGAAGGACACAGACCGAAGTCGGTTTACAGATCAATTAGCTGATGTGAAGCGGGACATTCGGAATCTAGGGACCCTTCCCGAAGACGTAAATCGCAAGTACTTGCGATGGGACACTGCAAAGGTATACACAAGTGATAATGACGCTGTAACATATGCACTAATGAGTTATGTCAGGTTGCCAAAGAACTGACCAAAGTCACGTCCGCCCTCAAGCAGTTTGCGCACGTAAACAAAAAAGCTTTCGAGCAATACGAGAACTTCACTCGGCAACGCAAGGCTCTCACTGACCGCCGTGTCGAACTTGACACGTCACGAAAGTCAATTGAGAATCTCATCGACGTGCTAGATCAACGCAAAGACGAGGCTATTGCGCGTACCTTCCGACAGGTTGCTCGGGCGTTTCAGGACGTGTTCCAGCAACTCGTACCCATTGGACAAGGGCGTCTCATCATCAACCGACGATCGGACGCCGATGTACAGGGACATGCTGATGACGATGAGAGTGGAACCGACAACGAAGAAGAGACCCAGGCGAAGAAAGGGAGCAAGATTGCCGAGTATACAGGTGTCTCGATTGCTGTGTCTTTCAACTCCAAGCACGACGAGCAACAACGCATTTCGCAGCTATCTGGCGGCCAAAAGTCTCTTTGCGCGCTTGCCTTGATCTTTGCAATTCAAAAGTGCGATCCGGCACCGTTCTATCTCTTTGACGAGATTGATGCCAACCTAGATGCCCAGTACCGAACAGCCGTTGCTGAGATGCTAAAAAAGCTTAGTGGTCAGGGCGGAAAGAAGGGCGATGGCGGCGGCCAGTTCATCTGCACAACATTCCGACCGGAAATGGTACTTGTTGCAGATCGATGCTATGGAGTGAGTTACTATAACAAGTCGAGTAGTATTGGTGTAGCAACGCGGGAAGTTGCGCTTGACTTTGTCGAGGGAATGCAAAAGGCATAAAGGAAGATTTCCGATTCATGAAGAGGAAGGTTAAGCAGATGAACAGGGCTTTCGCTAAATGACTGTTGCTGTTCAGATGATGGAACGGTGGGCCACCTTGTATAACTTCTCACCAGTCGGTAAGGGTAGCTTTATGAGTTTACCAGTACTTCCCCTTTCAACAATATCATATCTGCCCAAACTCATCATGCCGACTGAAGCCATCAGCCACTCTTCAAAAGTCATGCAATGACACCAACAAGCAGGTCAAAATCTCCACTCAAGTCGCAGCTCAATCTATACGCCAATACCTCCGCACCTTACACTCAACCCTCAAGTCCTATGATACATGAAAGATATAATTGTTCGACGCTGTTTGTTACCTACATACCGCCACGTCGCCCCCACGCCCACTCATTCTGCATTTTGGCACGGCTGGGCACCTATAGCACTAGGTAGCCCAGGTACCACAATTCGACCGAGCTCCCATCGAACAGCGCTTTGTTCGCAGACGCGAAGGTGTCACTTGACGTACAGGAGTATTGCCGGACGTCATCGTGCAGGAACATGGCATTGGCAGCTGGGCAACTCGATGGCAGCGAGTAGAAGGGATTCGATTGGTCAGGAGGGAGGGGGCAGAGGGGCAAGTTCAAGGTGAACGAACCGAACAAGTCGTTCGGCATAAAATTGCCGGTGAACAAAGCTACCACAGAACTACCCGTCATGTTTATTTCCGGTACAATGGGGTTTATGACGCGATGGGGTAGCGGGAGAGGTAGGAGAAATAAAATCAAAGCTGAACAGAATTGGGTGGGATGGGCCCTGGCTGCAACGGTTCCAAGGTTGCTTGGTGTGAAAGGTATTGTACATGCCGTAGCCAACAGACGCGCAGACATGTTCGCGAAATGGTTGTACGTGTATGCAACAGGGGTCTGCATCTGCAAGTGAAAATGTGGAGACTTAATTGCAATTGTGTAAAGTGGAACGGCTGACACAAATGTGGAGTAAATTTTGGCATGGTTTGATTCACGGACGGGATTATAGTTTGCTCATGAATGTTTTGATATTGTATCTAGGTATCATGTCGTGTCGTTGAAACTCGTCCGCTCAAGATGGCGAATTGTGGATCATGGCTACAAGCATATGCTACAAGTGTATAATACAAAAATAAATAAATAAATAAAAAAGGTAGCTTTTTTTTTGGGGCCCATGTAAACGACAAAGCCTCGCCTCGGGGTATCTTAGAAACGGTTGGGAAATATCGAATGGGAACGTGGGGCGAAGGTAAGGGGACAGACAAAAGGCCAAGCGTCTCATTGCTGATCCTCCATGTCGTCGTCATCGTCGAAATTTCGAAGTAACTCGAGGCCAAGGAAGTCATGGTTGGAATCGGGGCTTGAGCCATCTGGCATTTGGCTGGGAATACTGTCGATACTATCGTGGCGCTGGGAGATGGGCTGTTGCGTGCCTAATGCGGGGCTTTGCTGGGTGGGGTTTCGTGCATCTGGTGTGGACATGGGGGCTTCCATTCCTAATAGATCACCGGCGCATCGGGCAAGATATTCATCAACAGCCCAGAAGTTGCAGCCAGCGTGACGTAAGACTTCGTTCTTGAGGCTAAGCACCTCTTCGCGTAGCATGGCGACATTCTCCTTAAGGGCTTTGTTCTTGGCTGAAAAGACGCGTGCACGACCTTCGAGACTGTTGATGTACTCCTTCTTGCGTTGGCGACACTTGTGGGCCGCGACACGGTTCTTCTCCAGATGGGTATGGCGGGCGGAAGAGACCTTGCAGGGGGCGCCGTCAGCAGTGTATGCATCGATCATCTGGGGCTGTGACTTGGGTCTCCCCCGCCTGCGCTTTGGTGGCTGGGGGTTGGCGTGGCAGTGTGGGGCAGTGTCGTCGGCTTGGCTTTGCGCCGAGGCTGCCTGCCTGCTGGGACGACGACGTTTCGGGGAAGTGCGGGCCTGGTCGATTTGGGGCCAGAGAGCTTCATTCCGCAGCTGCTCGACAGGAATGGAGTCTTCTCGCGTGTTGGCGTTGGCATGGGCAGGAGCATGGGCAGGAGAGACGTCTTCTGGCGGGGTGACCTGGCCATAACGCTCAATGGAGGCGCAGGTAAGCAGAGAGGGCGGGATGGCGAAGGGCGGGGTTTGCATGGCCAACCACTTGTCCGAGTGCTGCATGCGGGGGTCGTTGAGCGCAACAAAGGCGTCGTGGGCCCAGTCGAAGAGCTGCGCAGGCTGCTGGATGTCCATGGCGGCGATGTGCAGGTGCGAGGCCACGGGAGCGTATTGCTAGTCAACTTTATAGACCGGGAGTGGCAAACGGGGGAGGGGCGTCGAGGAAGACTGGAGGGGGAGAAAAGGCCGGGAGCAAGGGCAGGGCAGCGAGGGGTATAAGTGCAAACATGGCATTTCAAACAATGGGCCTTGCCTGCCCATGCCAAAGCTGGCAAATCCGATCTGAGCGGCAAGGCGCGTGTTTTGCCCGGGCAAGCCGCTGCCTGTGGTTGGCGGGCGCCGCCTGCGCTACGTCACGCGCCTGCCGGATCGACGATTGCGCCTGCCCTGCCGTGCTCGCTCGTTTTCGCATCCAGCTGCCCTGTCACGTGACTGGCCGCTCGCCTGGCCTCTCACAGCACCGCCAATCGCCCGCCAATCGCCTACCAATCCTCTACTGTCCGCGTTCATCTGCTGTGGCCCCGTCCGTGGAGCCTGGCCATCGCCTCCCCCGCCTCCTCCCCCCATCCGGCCTAGTTCTGCCCCTGCTGGCTGGGAATGGCATACATTCCCATAGCCTTCTACATGCTATTCTGCACCCCTGTCCATGGGACAATCGCACAATCCCATCCTGCGCTTTGAAATCCCCATCACACACGCCCCCCTTCGGCTTTTACCACCGCTCCTATCATTTGGATCATTTGGATCATTTGGCCCGCCAGCCTACGTCACTCCAACGCCCCGTCCGCGTTCTCGGGAAAGCCAGCCCGTGTATTGCACTGCTCGTTCGCCACTCCAGACTCGCGCCTGGCTGGCCTACGTCTCCCTACAATGACGTCTTAAACACTAACGCAACGTGATCGTCGCCTGCCGTCACAACCGCCTCGCCATTTCCCTGCACAAACCCCATAATCCCGCCGCCCTCACCACCCCCTCTATGCCCTTTCCACTCGCCTACCAGGCCTCTGGCTGCTGCTGCCGTGCCGCCTCTTGTATCCCAGCGTCGCAAAACACCATCGTAGCCCGCACTCGTCAACAACCAGCCCCCAGCTCCCTCTTTGTTCACAAACTCGACTTTGACAACCGCTTGTGGCGACTCGTCATCTGCATGGGCCTCGTCGATGCGTCGACGAACAGCAAACCGATGTGCCGTATCGAATAGAGTAATGGACCCGTCGACGTTCCCAGCCGCCATGAGCGTCAGAGGCGGCGAAGAAAACGATAAACACTCGACATTATCACTGCCGGCCTGTAGGCTGGCCAGTATCTGACCCGATTGGCCTGTGGTAGCCTTTGCACCTGCAGCCTTATTCTTGCTCCCAGATGCCGTAGATGTCGACGCGGCCGAAAGACGTGGCAGACCGACGATGCGAATCTGGCCCTCCGGACCACCCACGGCGACAAATGCACCGGATGGAGGTATACCTACAGAAAACAATCCGCCTTCCACATGGAATCGCTCATCCAATCCAGTAAGACCAACGACAGTCTGCGCATCCGACGACGATGTAAGGCCCTGAGATGCTGCATCTCCAAATACGTCCCACACATATAAGCTCGAGTCTTCGCTTATAGTCGCAAGCAGCGATCCATCCGCCGACCATGCCCCACCCGTACATGATTCAGTGTGTAAGTAGTACGCCTGTAGAACCTGTAGCTCCGTGCCCTTGTCTGTCGAGAGCTGATACACCCACACCGAGCCGTCATTTGCGCCGAGAGCCACGACATTGGAATGTGAGGCCGAGGGATTAGCGACGAGCCAGTTGATTTCCTCCACTTCTTGGACTTCTGCCAGAAACTTCCACTTTTTGGCGTCGGGCGCACCCTGATATACACGTAGTTTGCCGTCTAGGCCGGCCGTTGCTACAAACTGGCCCTTGGGCTGCGTAAATGCAATGCTGTTGATTGAATCCGCATGGCCGTCCAGCGTGAAGATACTCTTCAGTCCCTGTCGTTCGACCGGTGCAGCGCCTGCGGGGCTGGGCGTCGTTGTCGCGGCGACGCTGGACATGTCGACGATGTAGCCTATGTCGTCGCCTCCACCCGTCGCTACAATCTCTTGGTGCATGGGATGCTGGGCTATGCAGAAAATGCTGTCTTTGTGCTCGTCGAAATGCGCAATCGAGTCGTTTTGTAGCTCGATTTCCATCTGCATGTCCTCGTCTTCGCCCTCCGAATCCATGGGCACATCGCCATCGTCCTCAATCACCTCGTCTGCTTCGTCTGCTTCAAGCGCATTGTCCTCGTCGTGGTAGTCAATTTCGTCATCCTCCCGGTGCGGCGGATTTTGGGTCGGGGCAGCCATTTTTGGAAGTTCTAGTAGAGTTTGGGTAGATTGAAGGGAATCACAGATAGATGAGGGCGATGCGATAGCGGTGCAGTGCCTTTTGAGCTGAAATTTCTAGGGTTGGGTGGTGTTGCTTAGAAATGGTAAAATTGCACTTCCATCAAGAACTTTTTCGTGCTTCGGCCCCTCGCACGTCATTTGTAAGCTTGTAAGCTTGTACCGAGGACAAGGCGAAAACAGTACCAGAACAACTGAGTCACCGTCATGCAAATTCAAGTCGTAATATTAGCTGCTCATTCAAATCCTAAAATATAACCAACTAGCACGCTATGCGATACATCCCAACAAGACAGCATCCCACACCCACTGCATCTTCCTGCATACATGTTAGATTCTAGATCTATTCCAACAATATGCTACACAACTATAGCTTGCTTCCAGCCTTCCTTCTCTTCTCCTTCTCTTGCTCCCTCAGGAAGCGTCGCAAGATCTTGCCAGACGGAGACTTGGGAATCTCATCAATGAACTCAATACCCCCCACGATCCACTTGTATCGTGCCTTGTGTTCTTCCACGTGTTTCTGGATCTTGCGTGTGATCACACGATCGCTCTCTTCAAGGCTAATCGATGGCGACTTGACAACGAATGCTTTGGGTACCTCTCCAGCCGCATCGTCAGGGACCTGAATAACGGCGCAGTCATTCACTGCTGGGTGGGTAAGTAGATGAGCCTCGAGCTCTGCGGGTGCGACTTGGTGTCCCTGCGACGCTGTTAGCAATATTAATCGTCCATGTCATGCAAGAGTCCCTACCTTGACCTTGATCAGCTCCTTTATGCGGTCTACGATGAAAATATGCTCGTTGCCTGACGGCGCCTTGCGAACGACGGCTTCATCACCAGTCCGCATGTACCCATCTTGGAATGTTTCCGCATTGGCTTTGTCATTGTTCAGATAGCCAAGGACGACAGCAGGCGACTTGACGAGCAACTCTCCGGGCTGATCATAGCCAGTGATCTCTGTGCCTTCGGGGGTGACGATTTTGCATTCAACGCCTGGAATCAGTGAACCTGAGGAGCCAAACCAAATATCGGTGGGAGATGTCGAGCACACCACCGTGCATGTCTCAGTTAGTCCTAATGATGGATCAGTCCTGCCTGTGGTTCTCACTGGACAAACGTACCGTAGCCTTGGCGAATCTTCCACGAGGGAAAAATCTTCTGCAAATCCTTGGCAGTTTCTTGTCCTAGGGGTGCTGCTCCCGTGAACAACGACCATACGGAACTGAGGTCGTACTTGGCAAGAATCTGGGAATTTTTGGTCATCAGAATGATGATAGGTGGGACCTTGTCATGTCAGTCAAATCAATCGCGCAATTACAGTCATGTACATACAAGGAACAGAGAGTTTATTTTGTGATCCTGGATAGCCTGCAGGGTCGAGGCAAACTCGAACTTGGGAAGCACAATAACTCCATCGCCACGATAAACACTTGAATGGCAAATGACAACGAGACCGTAGATATGCGACATAGGGAGGAGGCCGAGGACATTCTCGATGTAGTCTGACTGATTTCGCAAGTCTTTAATTAATGTGTCCCGATACGGTTTCTCAAACGTCGCGATTTGCACTGCCTGGAGTTAGTACATCCAGAGGTGATTACGAGGTGGACATACACGTATTCGCTATGACATTGCGATGCGAGATCATAACACCCTTTGGCAACCCTGACGTGCCGCTAGAGTAGCAGAGGAAAGCGGTTCTCTTGGCGCCCTCACCCGACTGCCAATTTAACGGCTCTAGGCGGTCGAGGTCTTTGCCTTGACGGATGAAGTCATCGACCGTTTTCATTCCATTGGGTTTGTTTATACCACCAATAACTGTGTCTGGGAGCTCAAGCAGATATATGCGATCGTCTGGGATGTTGCACTTCTTGGCGGCCTCGCGCGCCGTCTCGAGCAGTGGAAGGCAGGTAAACAAGGCTTTTGCACCCGAATTCTTCAATTGATACTCCAGCTCGGCGGCACTATAGGCAGCGTTGGCGGGCGATTGGACGCCTCCTAGTCGATGCGTCGCCCATGCCAACGGCAGAGTGTCTAGCTGCAGGTGTCAGCACTCCCGCATGTGCCATTTCCATGCCCTACATACAGTGTTCACTGAGAAGACAGCAATGACCTTGTCCCATTCGGACCCCTTGTTTGGATGGAAGCCAAATTCCTTGGCTAGGCCTCGCGCGAGCCATTCGACGCGCTCTTTGACCTCTAAGCTTGAGTACGTCTTGCCGGTCAGACCGCAGGTAAAGGGGTTGTTCGAATATCCGAGAGGGTGCCTTCCATATCTCTCGTCCAGTAAGAAGTCAACAATGGGAATTGAGTCTGGAGGATCAAACGGGAGCTGCGGCACCCAAGGAGGCGGGACAAACGTCATCTTGGCGCGATTTGAGTGTGTTGCAGTATAACAACACCACGGCGGTTGGGAGGGAGTGCAAAACAACGGGTTGATTGTGCACTAGTTGGCGGCGGTGTATTTAAAGCAAAGGGAGCACCAACACACGGATCTTTTCGTGCTAACGCTAGCACTCTGGTATGCGAACTTCGGATGCTGCGCTGCGATGTGGAGAAGATGGGGAAGCCGAGGTATGTCACCCAAAAGGGTTAACCGGCTTGGCAGAGGTGCCTCGGGTCATTGTCCCGTATGTCTAGTCCCAGCAGGATTTATCCATCATGCTCGTTGATATATGAGTGGATAGCCGTCCAACGGACTGGGCGAAATACCAGATATATAGATTTCGGATAGCTTAGGTGGTTTACACTCTTGCCTGACAGCCATCATGTAGTACCACGGTTACGGGTAGGAGGCCTCAGCGTAGGTAGCCCCGCTTCATCCTCACTTTCACCTTCGTGCCTACACGATCCAGGTGAAAGATTGATGCAAATTTCGAAAAACCCACTTGGCCTTACTTTTCACTGTAATACAGTGAATGGATGGGCCACAAGTGCTATTTCCGTTTGCTGTCCTCGCCTTTGCTGCTCCTTCACATCTGCCGTCTTCTCCTCTCTTCTCCTCTCTTCTCCCTAACACACATGCCGCCGCCAGCCTCTGCATAATGGAAGACCAGAAAACTAACAGCCCGACTAGTCCCACAGAAACTATTTCTCCCCTTTCAAGCATTGCATCGTCATTGAGCGATCCTAACATCAGCAATGATGCGCAAGCACTCAACAGCAAATTGTACGGCACAGCAGCTTCTCAGCGATCACCACGTAATCGATCCCAGCCGTGCTACTCCGATTCAAGCAACCCCTTAGTGAAAGAGGATGAACAATTGACTGCTTCATTGAAGCGCAAAGAGCAGGACTTGGACCACTCAGACTTGATCGTTGTCACTCCACGGTCGTCAAAGAAGACGCAGACAACCAAAACAGAACAGAAGACAAGCCATATGAAGAAGGTCAAGCCTGCAGTACAAAAGAATGGATTCCCGCTTCGGCGATCCGCTCGTAGCCTTGCAAGGTCGCAGAAGGCAGCTTTAGAGAGCCCCGAGAAGAAGTCATCTATTATCGTACTCAAGTACAAGCCCCCCAAAACCACTGTAAGCCTCATGCTCAGCCGATTCGACTCAAACGTTGTACTGACTATATTTTTAAGAATGCCAGCTTCATCAGTTTGGCTAGTGGAGAACAGTATACACAATCAGGACTTGCGCTAGTACCTCTATCGGGTGAAGCTAATTCGTTCAATGAATCTCAGGCTATAAAACGTGCCATACCCAATCTCAAAGAAGGTGTTATGGAGACAGTTGATCAAAACCCGGATCATTCAGATCATGCTATGGCCAATACTTCAACCGTTAGTTTCGCCTCGACTCAGCCTACTGTAATCCTAGGTCGATCAGACCAAATAATGAGCTATGATCCAATGGAAATTCCGAATTCAACCCAGCATACTGTATTGATGGGTGAATCGGAACAAATCGCTGATGATTATCTAATGACAAGTTTCAATTCAGCCGAGCCTACTACAGGATTGGGCGAATCAGACCTAATTGCCAATAATACCCCGATGGCAAATTTCAATTCAATCCAGCTTTCTGTACGATTAGAAGATTTGGATCACGTCATGAACGATGATCCAGTCACGAGTTTTCACTCAACCCAGCCTGTGGGGATGCAGCATATGACAAGTAAATCACTATTGTTGTTTACTATTGAGCTCAATGCTAACCTGCTATAGACTCGCCTATAGTATCAGATTTGACATTCCTTGACCCTGACCAACTGTCAGTGCACACAGCCATGGCTTCAGAGTCTGAGACGGAAGATGAAGTAGAGCCTGTCTTTGCCAATGGCTGCATGTTGTCCGAAAGCCAGAAACAACTCTATATCATAGCTAAGCAAATTTTCGCCAATCGCAGCCATGATATTCCCAAGCCTGATCCTGTTGGCAAGCCAGAGGTCTGGGCTGAAGGGCGGCAGGATTTATGTGAGACGCTACCCTACTTCCGCAGCTACCAGGGTGGATCTTACTGTACTAACGGCATTGCTCGAGGATTCATGTTTGACAAGACCGCTCATGCCAGAGACTACGTCGATGCTGATGTCGTGATCGCAAGAGCTGGTGGTGGGATGGCAAAAGACAAAGAATCTGGTGAGATGAAGACGGTCCGTGATCAGATGGTTGATTCACCAACTACACGCGCATTGAATACATGCATGCAGTACCTCAATCCAGTCATCATAATTACGGGTATCGACAATCCACACATGCCATCAAAGCCGCCGCACCAGTATTGTGTTCTTGACTATTTTAAGCCGACGCATGTCTGGTGTGAAAAGAGCGGTGGCAGCAGGATCGTACGGTACCGTTTCGAGAAGTTCAATACAAAAAAAAAGTCATGGTGGAGTCCAAAAGATGGAAGCAATTCTATCAAGCTGGGCTCTTTAGGTATGCCTGTACAGCTTACTTGTGCGCACTGTAATGAACCATCAATGCAAGTTTATCTGAACGGATGGATGTGTCTACAGCCTAGCTGCCCCTCCTTTTGGCACATCAAAGGGAAAGAACCTGAAGAAGCATCACTGCTCTATGACCCGCGTTTTCTCAAGCAAAAGACGCCTTGGATTAATGAAGACGATGATTATCCGCTGGGCTCCAGTCAGGTTGAGTTGTCCCCTTGGTCTGTCATAGGCGAGGATACCTCCAAAGCATTCTGGTCTGGCCTAGTATGCCAAAGTTGTGGACGCTGTAATTCTCGGCTGAATTGGATGGGCTGGGAATGCTCCGGATGTGGCTTAAAGACAGAGCCTTCGCACTCGCTGGTACCCGCTGTGACACTCCGCGAGCCATTGTGGCCAACCTCAAGTTCTCACACTTTTTGTAGAGACACTCACTCGGCCCTAATCAGCGTATCCGTCTCATTTGCGCATGGTTACCGCATCCAAAAATACCGTATCCCCGGTTTAGATGGTTACGTCACACACATGATTGCCAATAGGACCATAGTGGAGGAAGCTGGTGGACCTGACGAGATGTTTGAGGCGCTTCAACAGACGGACATCGGGCTTCGCAGACGACCACTTCCCAACGGCGTGCTTAAAGGCGAGAGCTTCTGTCGTCAATTCATGGTCAACTACGGAATGCCTTATAAATTCATCGCAGCAACTGCATCTCACTCTTTCAAAGGCGCGGCAGCTCCCATCACTTCAACTCGCAGTCGCCTCAATTGGGCTGCCAAATATGTTTCCACCCAAGAGACTGGCCAAACCATGGCACAAATCACGTCACAGTGGAAGGCGAAGGAGTTCAACGAAGTCCTCGCCCTCGGCTATTTTGAAGGCCAAAAGATCAACTACCACGATGATGGCGAATTCGGCCTCGGACCTACCATCGCAACCCTCAGCTTAGGCTCACCTGGTACCATGTCGATCCGCATGAAGTCTAAGTACTACAATGGATGTTCCGCAGGGGGTGTTTATGACGACTCGCCCCCCCTTCCTGGCTGCCAATCGTATGTTGCTCGCAATACCCTGCATTCCGGCCTTGTTGCTCTCAAAGCTTCCAATCCAGCCGCATATCAAACGCGTCTGAGGGAAATTCCACAAGAGCTTCAGCTCAAGCGGTCGGGCCACGCGAAGGATATGTTGAAAATGCATTTAGGACATGGGGATATCGTAATCATGCATGGAGCCGAGCTGCAGAAGTACTATGAGCATGCCGTGGAGCATGTAGGTAAGTTGAGATTTGCGTTGACATGCCGGTATATTGATCTCGAGAGCTTGAGCGAGGCAGACAGACCTGGGTACGTGGTTGGGCCAGATGAGGGGGATTATGATGGAGCGAAGGTATTGGGAAAATCTATAGGGCAGTAGGAGGGGGGTCAAAAGCCCGAGCCAGATTACGAGCATATCTGGCGGCTAGTGATGTTTTGGCATATGACATGCAGATTTATTTCCTCATATACATGCAAAGCCTCGTATAGAACTATAACAGGCCTCGATGATTGCCCAAAAGCTTGTGCACATTTGAATTTTTACACTATTTTTGGAATCTTTCATACATCCTGCTTCCACGCCTTGTTGAATGCCCTCCCGATCACCATCCTCCGTACCTCGCTGGTCCCTGCTCCAATCTCATACAGCTTGGCATCCCTCAATATTCGGCCTACACTTACTTCATTCATATACCCCATGCCCCCCATCAATTGGATCGCATCCGCTGCGACCTCGCTCGCACGTTCTGCACTATACAAGATGGCGCCTGCACAATCTTGAGTTGCAATGCGTGGGTCCTCGTATGATTCGTCGACGGCTCGCGCAACGGCATAGGTGAAGGCCTGGCTGGCGCGAAACTTGGTATACATGTCGGCGAGCTTGCCCTGGACAAGCTGATTATGCGCAATGGGGGTACCAAACTGTTTGCGTTGATGGGTATAGGGCAGGACGGTGTCAAGGGCGGCTTGCATGAGACCTAGCGGCCCGGCACTTAGCACTAGACGTTCGAGATCGAGGCCTTCCATTAGGACGCGGACGCCGCGGTTTATGGTGCCAAGGACGTTTTCATCGGGCACAAAGGCGTCTTGGAAGACGAGTTCGCCTGTGTTGGAGCCGCGCATGCCGAGCTTGTCAAGTTTGGAGGCGACGGTGAAGCCGGGGGTGGAGGTGTCGAGGATGAAGGCAGTTATGCCTTTGCTTGCGGCCGAGGGCTCGGTTTTGGCGTAGACAATTATGGTGTGGGCGTCTGGGCCCTAGGGGAATTGTAAGTAGGGCGGCGGGAGGGAAGCAGGCGGACCTACGTTTGTAATCCACATCTTGGTCCCGTTGAGTATGTAGCCGCCATCGACCTTCTTTGCCGTCGTTTTCATGCTGACTACGTCTGAGCCGGCGGAGTGCTCACTCATGGCCAGGGCGCCAATATGCGCGCCGCTGATCAGGCCAGGCAGGTACTTTTTCTTCTGTGCAGCCGACCCATTGAGCATCAGCTGATTGATACAGAGCTGGGAGTGGGCGGCGTAGGACAGCCCTATGCTGCCTGGGTTGTTTAGTATGCGACGTTATAGCCTAGCTTGTAGCGTGTTGGCATACCACTCGCGCGCGATAGCTCTTCCATGACTATGCAATGCGCCTGGTATCCCATTGCCAGCCCCCCAAACTCCTCGTCTGCGGTGATGCCCAGGAAGCCGGCCTCTCCAAACTTCTGCCACATGTCGTTGGGGAAGGCGTTGTCCCGGTCGGTTTTCGCAGCCACCTCTTCCGTGACCTCGCGCCGGGTGAAGTCGCGGACGGATTCGCGCAGCTCGTCCAGGTCCGACTGTGTGGGGGGGCTGAAGTTGGCTGGGTGTTTGGTCGACGCATATCGGACCGCTGCAAAGCGTGCGGCTCGTGAGGACTGGAGGAGGTGCCGGGCACTGCGAGAAACAAGACGGGGCGTTAATGAAGCCATTTTGGGGGGGCTGTGAAGAGAATGAAGGCGGCAATATTGACAGTCGACGAGTGATTGAGTGTATTGTTGTATTGCCTTGCGTGACTGCGGCTAACACCGGCTGAACCGGCCGAGGCTCCTTCCCTCTTGAGAATCTGGGGTAGCCTAACCCGAATCATCTACCTCAGTTCTCTACGCATTCATAACAACCTTGAAGCTTACAGCTCATCCACCTTCTTCATCCCTCTTCCGTTGCATTCGCCCACATCCAGCGCCACCAAAAACCTACTCACGCAGTTGTACGCTGCAATCGTCGCCGTGAGCTCCACCACCTGCGTATCCCCCATTATCCCCTTCACCCTCTGCATGACCGCCTTGTCAACCTGCACCCCAACAGTCATTTGATCCGTGTATAGAACAACTGCTTCCTCTTCTTCGCTCAATCCTCTCCACTGTCCATCCTTCGCCGTGTCCAAAACAGTTTGCAGCACAGCCTTTGAAACGCCTGCTTTCAGTGCCAGGGCTGCATGCACGTCCCATTCGTGGACCGCTTGGTTGAGCACTGCCACTCGGCTGATGGCCAGCTCTTGTAATGTCGCTGGAATGCTGGTTTTGGTACGTATTGCCCCGATAAATGAGTTCCAGCCATCCGCCACGGACGGGTTGTGTAGAAGCGCAAGGTCAAGTGGAATGAGGGGTCGAGGTTTTCTGCGCTCCGCAATGCGCCCATAAACGGGACGAGCGGCCTCACTAGGAGGCGTAGACGGGGCGTAGGGCACACGCATTTTGAGCGACGATGATATTGTCAAGTTTCGACCAAGGCTTGGACGGAAGAGTAGTGTCAAGGTGCGAGGCGACATTGAGCGGGAAGTGGGCGATAACTAGTTTTTATAGTCAAGCACGTCGCCTGCGCTAATCTGAATATATCGCGGCATGTGGATTTGGGTGACGCTCAAATTCTCCGTTTAACATGCTTACTGCTACGAAACTGTCGCTATTTACACAATATATCACCAGAGACGCTATTACATGCTTTTCTACTTTTACAACCTGCTCTGCTCATCAAACACATTCGGCAGCCTTGGAATACCTTCCAGCCGTGCAGTCTTCTTGCCTGTTGGCGCTAGCGTAACATTGTACAATAGATCGAGTTTGGCTTTAGGGTCGTTGCTTGGCTTGAAGTCGAGCAGCAAGTCATCTTTGACGGCAAAGACGGTGTCGTTAGATACGTATGGGTCGTCGCGGGGATACAATTGTGTGATGAGGGGCTTGTAGCCTTCAGCGGAGACCATAAGATGGATATGAGCTGGACGGAAAGGATGGCGGTCTAGGGTCTTGAAGAGTTGGCCAGCAGCGCCTGTAACTTTTATCAGCATATGATTAATGTCCGCATGCGTGGTTCAACATACCATCCATGGGCAGCGAGTACGCTGTTGGCTTGTAGCAGTAGTAATTATATTCGCCCTTCTCGTTGGTCGTGAACTTTCCTCGTAGGTTGTTTGGCTCCTGATTTTCGGGTTCTTGGAAGTCATACTTCCCATTGGCGCTCGCTTGCCAGATATCGATGACGGCGCCCGGAATGCCCTTCTTGGTATCAAGATCCCGGACTACACCGTGCATAAGTGCGGTCTGACCATCTGGATGTGGGTTGCGGATGATAGTGTCACCAAGGTCACGGAAGGGGGAGTGAGGGGACCAGAAGGGGCCGAGAATTGTGGACGAAGTTGGTGTTTCTCCGGATTCGTTGATGTGTTTGTGGGCAATCTCGTCGACTAGTCTATGGAGATATTAGCTTGTTGGTGTTGTATGCATTTGGAGACGTTTTATCACTTACGATTCGACACCAAGGACATCTGAAATACGGTGAGCCTCGTTTCTGGTATTGGTGGTCGTCTGGCCAATGGAATTGACAAATCGAACACCGTCAAACCACTCCTCGTTGGTAAGCTCGACTTCGCGGATGAAGTCGTGGAGATGTGTGATAAGCGAGCTCATGACAAATCGTGTTCGATCAGATACATTGGGACCAATGGCACCAATGACAGCCGGTGTAAAGTTGGGATCAAAGCGGTGCTTTGCGTTTGCACTATCCTGGTAGCTGGGTACGGATGCCATTTTCAAAATAGCGAGTCTTTAAAAGGATGGGTCAAGGAATAGATGGAGCCGAATCTCAGGATATACGGAGAAGCTACCAAGAAGGAGATGCAATGATGGATTGATATTGTCCGGACTCGGGGGCAGAACATCCTTATAAACCGCGTGCAGCCATGAGAAGTCCAGCCAACCGCACTGGGACTGTTGACAATCACCGCGCCTCTAGCCGGCCATCACACCATGTGCATGGAAAAGAGGCGCCGCGGTAGGGCAGCCCGGCTTTGGAACTATTGTGCACTATGATGGAGGCTGCCCCGCAGTCAATTGACGAATGGGATGGCGCATCTGCCGGGTGAAGTCTTAACCGGCTCTCTTCCTGCTTTGCCAGCACCACGCCCCGCCTTCGGTATTAGTCTTGACCAACCCCAGACGTTTCCCAAACGTTGGAACAAGATGCGTCGCCGTCTCCTGGAATTGAGCAATCTTCGAGAAGCGAAGGTCTCGTCAAGATGGTCAAACATCATCTTATGATAGGGACCTGGACGCCTCCTGGGGCGATTATTACGGTTGCATTTGACGATGAAACGCTCGAATTGAAACTGGTTAAAAAGACAGAAATTCCTGCAGATGAGCCCATCAGCTGGATGGCATTTGACGTACGTCTTTGCTTTGGAAATAAGTCAAGGGGCCGACTGACATTACAGCATACAGCATCAAAGAAAAACCATCTACGGCGCATCGATGAAGAAATGGAGTTCCCATGAAGTCAAAAGCCCTGATCAGATAGTACACACCGGCAGTTTTCCCATAGGTGGGCATCGTATGTTAGCTACAATACTGTCATGGCGTCCAGCTATTGACTAGCAATAACAGCCAAAGCCAACGACTCCAATACGAAAACTCGCGCTATATTTCTCTTGCCTGCGAAAAAGCCACCGTATGCCGTGTACTGCAACCCGTTCTACGACTATGCGGGCTATGGCAATATCTTCTCGGTGAACCCAGCAGGCCACATGGTGGAGAACATTCAAAACTATGAGTACTGCCCGCAGACGGCAATACATGGCATGGTGTTTGACCCTACTGAGACCCATCTTTACAGCGCAGACATGTGGGCGAATCGCATTTGGTGTCATAGGAAAATAGACGAAGAAGGACGGCTGGAGACAGTGGGCTATACGGAAGCGCCTGCACCAAAAGATCATCCAAGATGGGTAGAGATGCACCCTAGCGGCAACTACCTCTACGCATTGATGGAGGCGGGCAACAGACTGTGCGAGTATGTCATCGATCCTCGAACAAAACTGCCAGTTTACACGCACAAGACCTATCCCCTGATACCGCCTGGTGAGTGTGGTCTCAAGTTGAAGCTGTGGGTAGACTAATAGCCGCACCAGGGATTCCCAATGCGAAAACAATGTATCGCTCCGACGTATGCTTCCTGACCAAATCGTCGCAATATCTATTTGCGACGTCACGATCGAACTCTTTCTCGCTCACGGGCTACATTGCAGCGTTCAAGATCGGGCCATCCGGGGCTATTGAGCGGCAGATCTGCCTTAACCCAACACCAACGTCAGGCGGACACTCGAACGCAGTATCGCCGTGTCCGTGGAACGATGAATGGCTGGCGCTCACTGATGACGAGAAGGGAGGTGTTGAGATATATCGATGGAAGGATGAGTTTCTGGCAAGAGTGGCAAGGTTAGAGATTAGCGAGAAGGGATTTGGGATGAACGCGATCTGGTATGACTGATATGGTGGCCGATGATCACCATGGCTGTGCAGCGAATATGAAGTTTAGGACCGAGTCAAAAGCTAGGAGTCACGTGCGAGTGCGATGATTTCCGACCTCGGAACGAAGAGGGGCAGTTCGGAACGGTGTGGTGCACTAGTGGCGGTCGGCAGATGGCACCGGGGAAGCTTTCATCCAGAGGTGCATAGGACAAAAAGTTGTTGGATACTACCATTTGCTATTCGAAATTCGAATTGATCCCTCTCATTTCTCATCCCCCTACCACCCTGCGCCATGGCGTCCAAGTCAACTCCAGGCATTTTGTATGTGACAATGCAGCCCAAGGCAGGCTTGCCAGAAGCACAGTTTCACGACTGGTAGGTTGACTGTTCCCACACCTAGCCGCATTCTCTCCACTTCACCATATCTCCTCACACCACTACTATCAAGGTATCAAAATGAACACGGCCCAAACCGCCTGCGCCTCCCCTTTTGCAAGAATGGCTTCCGCTACCGCGCCGCCGATCTCGAGCAGCAACCTGGAAGCAAGGAGAAGCCCGAATGGATGGCCATTTACGACTTCGACCAACTCGAACATCTCACCAAAGAACCGTACTTGGAACTCAGAAGTGCGCCAGCGCAGACCCAAAGGGAACGCGATACTATGAAGCAGATTTTCGTAGACAGAAGGAGCTACGACTTGCTCCAAGAGTGGAAGATTGACGACTTCCAAGACCTACAGCGTATAGATAATGAAGGTCAGAAAAATGTTATGGTTGCAATTGGGTTCAAGTTGCATGATGGTGAGGACAAAGAAGAGCAACTAAGGCGATGGTATGGGGAGGAGCATGTGCCTCTTTTGCAAAAGATCCCTGGCTGGAGGAGAACAAGAAGGTTCGTCACCAGCTACTTGGATCTGGAGAGCGGTCATAGATCTGAGAAAGAGTACTTTACATTGCATGAATATGCACCAGATAATGGTCTTGATGGGCCAGAGTTTAAAGCCGCAACTACGACAGAATGGTGTGGCAACATTTACAAATACGTGGTTAAGGAGAGACAGAGGAGAGTATATCACCTCTACTATACCTTCGGGGCTGCCCAAAGAGACTTGCAGAGTCTCGCAAGTAGCGATGCCGTACCTGCACAGTCGACAAACGGCTTGACCAAGACTCATCCAGCAAGCGCTACTCCAGAAAAGCGACCTGTCATCGAGAGCTTCATTATAACCCAAGATGGTGTACAGTTGCCTTATCGGCTAGAAGGCGCAACCGACCCTGATGCACCACTTCTAGTCCTGATAAACAGTATTCTCGTAGATTATCACATTTGGGACCACTTCGTCACAAGCTTCATGCAGCTTACCAACAACAAATACCGTGTTTTACGCTATAGCACTCGCGGCCGCAACGCCCTTCCCTCAAACTCCATATCACCCATTAACATCGACGTACTCTCTAGCGACGTAATCACCATCCTTGATGCTATTCGAGTTAAAAAGGCATCCCTGATAGGTGTTTCCCTAGGTGGCGCAACGGCTCTCAATACAGGCCTCTCATACCCTGGTCGCATTTCCGCATTCATCGCTTGCGACACCAATGCCTTCGCCCCCCCTTCCAACGCAAACGCATGGAATGAACGTGTAGCTATGTGCGAAAAGCAGAATTCCACATCATCTTCTAACGCCCCTATAGTCGGAACTGACCTCGCCGAAGTTACGGTCCGTCGCTGGTTTGTGCCGGAATCTTATGCCGATATGTCTCTATCAAGTGAAATTGAAAGAGTCAAGACGATGGTTGCGGGAAATTCCTTGCCCGGATTCCGCGAGTCAGTCAAGGCGCTGTATCAGTATGACATTCGAGACAAGATGTCAGGATATAAGGGCAAGGGCGCGTTTTTGGTAGGCGCAGGTGATGGCGTGTTGCCTAAAACGATGAAAGAGAATATGGCAGATAAATTGGGAGATGGTGTTGAGTTGAAAGTTATTGAAGGTGCGGGACATTTGCCCATGGTAGAGAGGCCTGAAGAGGTCGGGCGGTTCGCTGCGGAGTTTTTTGAGAAGTGAGGGAATGTGGTTTAAAGTTTTTCTAATAGGCATTTTGATGGATATTATTCATAGAAGCTCAAGTCAGTCAACTAAAACACGCACTTACTTGATATAAACATTTGCCATTTGGACAGCTCACGATCTCTATGAACACCTTTCTGCCCATTCCTTTCCTCAGCTTTCCAGCCGATTTTGCCTCACAATCCAACAGCCTCATCTTTGTGCCGATTCCCCAATCTTGCTACACATAAAAGTTCAATTGCACACTTATATGCGCCCTCTCCACTCCCTTCGCATCTACAATCGCAACTTTCACATGACCTGGCGCATTTCACAACGCTAGCACTCTCATATTCCTCGTCTTATCCTCTTTCCACCCACAATACTTCTCACCACATCCACATTGGCTAGCGTTCATACATGGCTTCCAGAACTCAAAGCCCACGCCCTACTGCAAACACTCGTTAGTCTTTCGATCATATGTGTAACAGTTCTTATCATTGGCCACAGCAAGCATATATATGTCTGAAATCTGCGCAATGAAGTTTCGCACAAGCGAGTTGCCGTACATCTTGGGTATAGTGCTTGATATTATAGAAAGTGATATTGCGTGGCCCCCTAGGAAGTTCTTCCCCGCGTGTAAGGTGCCTCCGGGAATGGCACAGTACACGCCTTGATGCACGGCCTTGGAGCTATAGGCCCTGAAACCCTAGGTTGTGATGCTTGTGCAGCGGGGCGTGAGGTGTGCGATTATCTCGTCGCACATAATGTGCGCGCTCCAGGTGCCAAAGTGCTGGCGCTGATTGTCGAGTTTGATTTTAAAGGTCTATGTACCGTCTATGTTTGGACTCATTTCGGGATCGGGCGCGGAATTTTGGGGAGCTGTAGGCGAGGCGCCGGCTATGGAGGAAGAAAACTGTATACTTGTGATCGTGAAGTGTAAGACGAATCTTAGAGATCCCCCAGTTAGCCTTTTGAGTTCAGTAGAGGATGCCAATCATGGTTCTTTTGTGTTTGAAGGGATTTTGACTGCTTTTGCCAGGGTATGCTTTTGGTATGCGATTGAGAGCACAGTCGAGATTACCGATCACAACGTTAAAACTCGCACCATGTTTGCTCTGGGAGTACTGGAATTATAATAAAATTTCGTGTTACAAGGTTCCTTATCTCTTGTTAATCCAAGTCTAGCAGCATTCAAGTTTGCGAGCTTGTCAGGTTCTCGCGGATATGGGTGATCAAGTGAACCAGCCATACTTCACATTACGTAGCTGTCAAATATCAGTAATTATGGAAGTAATTTACCTCATTATTTAGCATGTTTGTAGCTGTCAGTAATACCAACAGTCACTCATTGTGGCCTCTGGAGGCATCGCGCTTGAAGTATAAATGCCATGCGTCGTTAAGCAGACGAATTTGGGGGTGAATTTGGTTTGATGACTGAGAGCTCAGCATGCTCGCTCAAACTGCTTAGTACTGTGAAGGTGCCCAGACTTCATAACCGACGACCCTATTGCTGCTTGAGTCATTTTGAGCTGCGAAGACTCGGAGCTGATCGATGATCAATGTGAGGCCCATTTCCCAAGCGTTTTATCGTATAATACAGTGCACTCCCAAGCCAAAAGGCACAAAGAGAATACCGTCAACAATTTGAAGACCTTGGTTATTCATATCAGCGCTCGGGAATATCGCTTCAGAAAGAGGAATCTAACAAGCTAAAAGCCGCGTGATCAAAATATCCGCGTTGCCATGGATGGTCATGGTTTGAGAGACTCAAGTGGACTCTGGGTGCGGCATGGAGGTAGATAGGAACATTGACACCAAAGAGAATTGGCTCATTTCTCGATTGATTCAGACAATACTCTACCACAACACAGCAGTACTGCGTGTTCCAATAGCATTTAATGATTGAATGCAGAGCAATCACTGCATTTCATGGATAATTTCGATTCATATGTTGGGCCAAGAAATAAGTAGAAAATAAATGTAGCATATAGAGCATCGTAAGAGACGGTGTCGTGGTGCTCGTGTGCTTCCCTAACTCCCCACTCGCTCGTTTCACTTACATGCGCCACAACCCCACTTTTACATTATCACGTGAGGCCTCATGAAATTCGAGGAGGTTATATGACGATAACAAATTCAGAATGATTTAGGGCTATTCTTAAATATCCAGTGACTCCCTTAGTCATCAGATAAAACCAACTGGGTCAGGAACTCAGTGGTACAGGTTAGTAACTCTATAACTTCCAGCGGTAAAGATCGACTAACAAGACCCCCCGGTGTAGGAATGCGGCTTCTCATAGCCGTCTTCCCGAAGTCACCGGTTCAACTCCATTTTGGCCCTCAAGGGTTCTTTCTTTTTGCCTTCCAATCGCAGGGCCATCCTCAATCGTATGTATATTTCCTTTTTGGAAGCAGAAAAAAACCTGTTCTACCAAGCAATTAGTGTGCTTGAAAAGAAATTTCTATCTACATACCTATCGTATTTCAGCTGGCCAAGCTGCACTATGCCAATGTTCCAGTAATCACCTTAACACTACATCCTACCCTTCAGCCCAGAAGTGCCCATTTCACAATTGCTGATAATAAGATTATGGAAGGATTAAGTTAAAATGAGACATGCTTCCAAATTAGAGAAGCTTGTATAGCTGAAAAGTACAATGAGCATCATGACTAACGCTAACAGCAGCAGGGTGATTCTCGGTCTGCAACGAAGCGCGATTGTTCTTAGGCACTTTGGTATTGCATACATTATGTTTTCGCTATTTGTGTTATCTGTTACAAGAATTCTTATCAATACAATGATCTATTCGAATTTATTCCCGTTATGAAAGCTAAAGCTGGGTGGCGACAAATGCTCTGCTACGATTTGGAAAAGAGCTTCAATATATTAGACGATTGTTTGCTTCCCTGTCTTTCTCAATTAATTGTGGTACTAAGCTGTCGAAAACGAATATAGAGGTATCTAATTGCACCAAACCGGGTTTATGTTGTCACACGACGATCAATCACGCAACTACCTACGTAGCATATAAACGTCTGTATAATAAACTATAAAAGTCTCCAGCGTCTTTGAGACCCTCTCAACGCTGCACCTAACTTTAAATCAGATCAGCCTATACGCATCACGGCCTGTGCAAGACGCAACTCTGAGCTGTCTGAAAAACGGTTCAATCAGCATGGGAAGCACAAGCATGGACCTTTGGTTACACCTTGGCTACAAAGATGTGGCTTTGTGAAGTATACTCAGGTAAAACTCCGGAATTTCTTTGATTTCATGTTTTGATGCCATGGTTGGAAAGAATATGACGTATAAATCAGCATCGTACAATGTCTATGCCCGACTTACAGAAAATACACAGCTTTACGACGCTATTACAGGCTTTTGGCTTATGTTGTTTGAGCATTTCAATAAGGCGTCTAATGATGAATACTGGATGTTTTGAAGAAAGGCGAAGAGTATCTCTTTGATTTGTTAAGTCTGGTTCTCATCATGGGCATCGGGTTTACCGTTATTGAATGGAAACTGGGTTAGCGAAGCTTGGAATAAGTTGTGAAGACACTGTGTGCTGAAATATTGATCCCGTTAAGCACATTATGCTCTTATAAATACACGTGAATTTTGATAATTTTAGCATACATTGTATTTACATTCCAAAGTGAAGTCACGGATGAAATTAGCCGTCTGGGATAGAGGTATTCATTACTTATTGTCATGTTCTATGGGCTGCTTGAGAGGTGCATTGTCTGTACAAGGACTTTGAATTTCTGGATTAGTAAGTCTTATAAATCATTACCAGGTAGTTCATAGGCAAAATGCTCTATTCTTCGTAAACTACTCTGTACTGGTATTGATAATGGAAGGACATAATCGCTCCAAACGTAGCTTTCGCCCCTGTTTTGCGAAATTCTGACGTCAAAATACCACCGTACCGCCCAGGGGCCGGGGGGGTGTACGATTGAACGATGAAACTATCACAGCCTGCGGTGAGGGACGAGGTAGTTTTGAGATTTGAATATATCTCTTGTAAGTTTTCATATGTCACAATTTTGAAGATAGGGATATAACGGGTTTGTCATGCTGTTACCCTTAAAAGCTGTCTAAACGACGTTGAGAGTAATGGATGTTAAGTAAGACAGTTGTCTGAAAGATGTTGAGAGGTAGGCAGCAACTAGAGTATTTGAGTGATAGTGAGGAAAATTTTATATGCGCTCACCTTGTTGGAAGACCTAATAGCTCTACCTTTAAGTACTTTGCAGCACCCTGTCTGCCCAATATATGTTGGGTGGGTACCTTGTGTCTGCCATCCACAAATAGCAGAACAAGTAATTCCAAGATATCGCTAGGTTTATCACTATCACCTGTGGCGATTGCCATTCAAACTTGGAGGGGAGTCGGCAGCGCCCCCTCTCAATAAGGCTAGCGTGATCACCATATGCAGTGGCCAAGCCCAAACAAGAAGTGGGACAAAAGTCGTGTACAAAGCTGTTCTATTGTAGATGGAGTCGAAGCTCCCTATATAGGCCTAGTGCCAAGACGCTACTGGTGGTGGCTCACGTGATGGTCCATAGCATCATATAGGCAGTTCAGCGGAGATGATAAATCCATGACTGGATAACCCAATCAATGTAAGACTTTACAATCCAAGAAACATCCCTATTCCCTAATGGCGGCGGTTTCCAAGCATTTAGATAGCATGCAGACTCATGCATGCAGGCAACCCCGCTGAAGAACCCGGTCGATGCCGCAACTTCCGAAATATATGTATCTGTTACCCTCGGCCCTCCTAACAATTTTATACCTCGGATTCTGAATTAAACATCAGCTGAAGTTACAGTTAGTGGACAGCGCGTTGAAATATTTCAGTATGCAGTCCATCGACCAACCGCTTAATGGCAAGATACTACTCATTACAGGCGGTGCTTCTGGTACAGAACAATTTGCAGTATATAGCCAAATAAGTGCTCACCTTCATAGGCATAGGACTTGCACTTACTAAACAAGCCCATGGGGTCGGTGCGAAAGTACTAGTAGCCGACCTCAAGACCACGCCGGACTTTGAAGGCTTCGCAGCCGATAAAGACAACATCCTATATGTTCAAGCCGATGTAACACACTGGCCTGACTTCATCAAAATTTTCAGTGAGTGCGAAAAGAAGTGGAATGACGTACCCGACGCATATGGCATTTGTGCCGGTCTATTCGACCCACCGTTCTCGAACTTTTGGGATGACCCGGAACAAGACGAAGGCTATAAACAGATCGACGTCAATGTGGATCACCCAATCAAGTTAACAAGAATGGCGTTGAAGAAGAGTTTGGGCAACGGGAAAAGAGCGAGTGTGTGCATCATTGTGAGTATATTGTTCAGTAACTTGTTTCAATAATCCTTTCCTACCTACCATTTAAGTAATGCTTCATCCATAGGCATCCGCAGGTGGGCTGAGAGGCAGCATGACCGCGCCTCTCTATTGCGCAACAAAGCACGCAATAGTCGGATTTGTCAAATCAATGAAACCTTCGGAAGCTTTAACGGGTGTAAAGATTACCACCATATGCCCTGGTGCAGTGCTTACACCGCTCTTCGATGCCCAGAAACTGGAAACGTACTCAATCACACCGTCTATTTGTCTCACACCAGAAACCTGCGCTAAGCATATGCTTGACCTATTACAGAAGGAGCAGTATCCGTGTGGGAGCGTTTTGGAAGTGACCCTAAAGGGTCCCAGATTAATTCCAGACGAGGAACTTTCACCTCCCGACGACGCGAAGGTTATGTTATCGGGTGAAGCTATGGAAAAGGCGCTGGGTCCGATCAAAGCAGTATTAGAGAGGGAGAAATTAAGATTGTAATTGGAAATCTGACATGCAAAGGTGGAGGAGGATGCCCAGTATGCAGATTGAAAGTACATGCCAATGAGAAAAAAAAAATAGAAATCAAGCTTTGTTCTTGAGAAAACTTGCGCTCAATTTATTGCTCATGAATCGAAGGCCGCTTTGATATATGATTCGGTAGAAACGGAAAGCTAGCTTGATACCCATTCGTCATTCCTGGCCGACCTTTGCCCACCGAGCTAGCAACGCCCATGTCAAAGATTGTTCGACCCTCGGAGCGTATCTAGATGCCCCCCCCCCCCGATATATTCCGTACCGGAGTGATTATGTTAAAGTTTGCCACGTATCTCTCTCAATTATTGAGGATCATGACAATTGATCAAGGATAGTCTGCGGGGGCTTCTGAAGGAAGGTCAGCTACGGTTGGCGACATAAGAGCCACAATATGGCACTTCACTCACTGGCAAGTAAGCTTATGTTTTCCAACGTATTGCTGTAGTTAAAGTGGCAATTATGCCAATATATCGTTTCCAAATCTCGAATTTATCACAGGGTATGGTCTCCCTCCCCCCGAGATTCCACATATTTACCTTGTGACTTTCCCAATTGTTTTCATCTCATTGAATAGCTCCATCGAAGGGTCGACAGATACGCATTATCCGTGATTAAAAGCTTTTCTAGACGATTCGACGGTTCGTTGGTTGTGGCGCCGGCTTTTCCTGCTTTTGCCAAACAGTCGAGGGGAAGCAAACTGGCCGCGGTTGACAATGGATTAGAGCATGATGAGCATACGCGAGATACGCCGTTCATATACAAGTCCTAACCGGGACAACGTTTCAAGACGCATATGGAGTATGGTTTGCATTCACGTACAGCTAGTGTTTGATATAAGTACATATTTATTGGGATGTGATCTCCTCGAAATTACCCACATAACCCGACCCCGAATGTGATAGTTTTCTACTGATTTAGTAGAGAATGTACGTGATATTTTCCCATCATTCCTCTGGCGTTGTCATGACAATTCCGCCTATTCTATCGTTGAACTCCCGTTTCCACAGAGGCATCATCGACCGGGGGCGTGGATTCTCGCAATCTGCGTCAAACACTTCGAAAACCGCATTGATGTTTTCCGCAAATGCTCGTGCCGTATCCGATCTATACTGTCGGATAACCGTTTTCTTCAATAAAGTTAACCTGTCTAGGCTACGTTGCTCGATATTTTTGAACAAGGCCCTCAGAGCTTCCTTAGAAGAGTTTGGGAAATCTGTGTTGACGTGTACCTCTCGAATGCTTATCGGTAACATGTTGCCCATACATGGAATATCGAAATGAGTCCATGGGCTTGCGCCTTCTGGGAGGAAGGCATTTCGACCGTGACGCTGTCCGCTTTCCAGTGGTGGGCCGCAGAAGGGTTTAACATCTACTTCAATTTTCTCCAAAGCAGTGAAGCGCATGAAGGAGGACAGGCCGTTAATTATTTCGCCATGCAACTCATCGATGGTGATTGCTAGTTCCTTGAGGCGCGGTCCGTAATAGTTTGCCAATGCCTCTAATAGTTCGCCGGGATTCCAGTCGTATTCTAAGCCGTCCCATTTGGTCTGATGAGAGTAGCGAAAGATAGTAACAGCAGGAGTATTAGCCAATAAGTCTGTCAGCCCACCTGCATCCATACAGCAACTGGCTAGCTCTATTCTTGTCAGAGGCGACTTAATGAGAGGATTGGACCAATGGAAGGACATTTCGCTCCAATCGTCCTCAACGGCCACACAGCTAACGACATAAAGGTTCCGGATACTTTTGAGGTACATGAAGGGCTGGAGGCACTGAAGACCAGCGCGAAAGTCATATCCTTCTTCCACAAAGGGCAGAATTGTTTCTAAAGAGCCCAGTGGCTTTAGTTGATGGTTGCTGGCATTTGATAATGCCACGAGAGACTCTAGATAAGGGACTAATGACGAGGCCGACTCGTTACTCCGAACTTCATGCCACTGGTCGGGTGGTTGGAGCGACTTAACATTGGGAAGAAGGGCAAGAAGAGCGATGGTTGCACACAACTGGTCGCCGTTAGGAATCTTAATCTCGGTATCCTCCGAGAGTATCTCCTGCCACAATTCATCAAGGCCAGTCGCGGTGTAATACTCAGTGCTGCGCAGGAAACCCTTGATGGCATTCATGGCGTTTTCATCGTAGCGAAATGCAGAGTCATTGGCGTTGTCGAGCAACTCGACGTCTGTATATCGAGTCCAAAGGTTTAGATTTATGATGTACTGCGCGATTAGTGGGCCACGTGATATCTCATATAGGATTCTGAGTGTGTCGTCGTAGCTCGCTAGTGAAGCGTTGTCGGTATGAGCCCATCTCTTCTTGAGTTGATTGTGCTGCAGAATCTGGGAGGAGGCACGGACATAGACGGCCTTGCATGACAGAACGAAGCTCTCGAGGCCGCTTGGCAGTGTCTCATCTATGATGAGATCGAGGACTTCGGGCGGAAGATCGAGGAGACGCATGGCGGGGAGGGGGAACGGGGGGAGGGGTAAGGCTATAGGCGAAATTTTTACTGTACTGTGGGGCAGACCTCGTGCTTATCTAGCAGAAGGATGGACTCATTCGACGTTGCGAGAAATGTGTGTGAAGTTCTCACGGCCGGGCGATGTCTCCGCCGCCAATCAAACGTCGGCTGTGTTTTGTGCGCTTATCCCTTTTGCGCGCTGGGCACCGTGGTGCGTGTAATTCTGACTGCGTACCTTGGTGCACGGCTACAGGCGTGTGCAGGCCGTTGTCTTTTTTATGGCCTGTCTTATCAGTAGCCAGGGCGTTGAGTTGGGCAGCCAGCGATTGTGAGAGATCTGTGGTTCATCCAGCGCTGTATTGTTGGGTCGAGGCCGCAGCTTCTGATTGACCGGGCCTGTTGCTTGGCCACAGGTGCGGAACGGACCGCCTCAAGCTTTTCTTCCATCCGCGTGACATGTGAACACGTCTCGGGCGATAATGATCAAGTCTGTGTGTCGGCTAGCACATGTCCTCCTGGTTCTTGCTCTGACTGTGCTTCTTGCTCGAACCGTCTACTATGGCTTTTCTTTACTCTGGGTTGAACAACATCCCCAGCTTCCCTCTGAGGATCCCGACAACGCGACACCACGAAGGCCATCGCCGCAGGAGATAGTGCGTTAGGCGTCGAATCACGTGCAGCAATCTGAAAAACTAATATCACTATAGGCTGTGTCAATGAACACTTTCTGGGATATGTGGGACGAGGAACATTGCAAAAATGTATGCGAAGCATCATGGACTGCCTGTCGCCTGCGGCATTGCGATGACGTGCCAGGCGTCAGAAGACCGGATGAGCCGTGAAGGACAAGCCGTGCGATTGAGACCGCTGAAGGTCTGGGTGGAAACACCGTCCTGGAGGAGTATGTGGGGTCAGACTGCGGCGACGTCGGGGATAAATGCAATGCCGATTGACCCCACACTCTATCTATACGACTGCGGGCACTTACCCAAGAACCATTAGATGTTATTATCCAGGAACACGGCCTCCTGGAGTGGCACGGGTGACCTGGGCGGAATATCCAGGAATCAGATAAACCCTAATTCTACCTTTTCCCTTTGCTCAACTGTCCTTCTTAGGCGATTGAACAACATCACCACAATGGCATCTTCGATTTTGCTTTTTTTTGCATTGTTCACGGTCACCATGGCTTTGGAGTGCACCCGATCACACCTCCAAAGCGTCGCGGATCAGTATGTTGAACTAATGGCGACTGGACAACACGACCGCTTCGAAAATCTCGCCTACAGTATGCAATACGTCGAGAACAACAAAACTACATCAATTCTCAATGGCACGCCAGCATTTGGGATGGCCATTGATGCAACTCGCTCGATGTATGATACGACCCAATGCAAAACCTTCACAGAAATCATTGTCACCGATCCTAAACACCCGTATGTCATTCACACGCAGATGACACTCGACCAGGAAGGAGATGTGGTTCTCATTGATAGCGTTGTGACCGATAGCGGCGACTGGGCGTTCAACGCGACAGGCTACAACTACTGGAACAGTCGGGAAAATTGGAGTCCCATTCCAGAGAGCAAGCGGCTATCCCGCGATACAATCAAAGCTGCAGGCGATGCTTATGCCGATCGCTTCAACAATGTTTCGGTTCAAGTGCCTTTTGGAACGCCTTGCGCGCGGCTCGAAGGCGGCGCATATACTGGAAGTGCCAATTTGTCGGCAAATACTTGCATTCTTGGAGGATTCCCGGAAAACATCCTGATGGTCAATCGAAGGTACGTGGTGGATGAGGCGATGGGTGTGGTAGACGTCTTCATGGGCTTTACTGGTTTGGATAGTACACGTCCTAATGTGGGAGCACCGGATAGTCATCTATTCAGGGTTGAAGATGGAAAAATTAGGTATGTACATACTGCGAGTGCTTGTTTTGTGAATGGATGTGGTACCAATGGCACTGCTCCACCCGCTCCCGTTATCGGGCGCCGCAGAGTATCATTCACCGCATGAAAAACACGCAAACCGATTGTACATACTAGCACGCGGTTGCTTAAATTATTCAACCTAGGTAGCAACTCTTATACATTTCTCTCGCTTATCACCTATTTCACAAAATCTTCAAACTTGCCTCCTAGCCCACCGGAGAACCTGCCACCCACACCATCTCAGCCCGCGAATTGCCTCGATATCGCCAAATCGACCCAAAATGTGCCAACCAGTCGTGGTCGGCCATGTTGAGTGCCCCCACGTTGCATACGATCTAGAAATCCGCCAGTGTGTGCATGCTAGACTCACAGGGCAGCCTGACATAATTTGCTGGGAACTTTCCCCAATCGTCTTTGCAGAGAAACGCGAGCCCGGCAAATGCCATTTTTGTAATCTTGAGGAACAAGATAAGAAGCGGAAACGGAGGCGATTGGACTTGTACTGAAAGGCGGGAGTACGTTGGGAGTACCGGCCAGGCAATCCCGTCTTTGGTGAGCATAATTTTTTTTTTTTTTTTTTTTTGTTGTGGGGGAGGGTTTTTGGAAATTTCTTTTGTGTATGATTACTAAAAGCCAAGGTGACCTAGAGTCTCAGCAGTATATCTTGTTAATCAAAATGGTCTTACTATACTGAGTCGTCTGTCGTCTTGGCGTTGTGCGCGAGGAAGAGTTGGGAGAAGCACGATGCATGATTGTGCAACATACACTCAGCAGCATCAGTCTAATCCGGGGCAAGTAATTTTCAGGTATGGCGATGGAATTGACATCAATGGAATTTTTTCAATGAAGACCCTCAACCACTCTCTGCTCAACCGCACCAGCCCATCTCAATCCTCTCGTAGAGCTTTCCACAAGCCGAATATCCACTCTCCTCCCCATCCTCTCAAAGCCGCTTTGCAACCAGCTCACTAATTGGCCCATCAGTGGCATATAGTTTGGCGTTATGGACCGTAAGCCAATGCTTGTAAGCCCTAATACTTTTGGCCATACTTCAATTGTCAAACTCGTCAGACTTTTCAGAAAAAACACCTCGTTCAAACAAAAAGCCTCTGTGATCTGCTCAAGTGATAGAAATACGCGTGTGTGCTCATCAATTTCAGCCTGTGTCAACAACCAGCCGAAACCAAAGTGCTGCCGCTGCTTGACCAAATGCCAAATCTCAAACTTAACCCTCACTTCGGTCAATCCAGGACAGATTTTCATAAACTCAAGGTATGCATGGTTTTCTAGTGTTCCACGTATTAACGCGGGCCGATACCTCCCGAAAAATTGAAAATCTAGCCTTCTAATTGCCTCACGGCCGATGTTGTGGGGGAGTGTATCGAGAAATTGGCGGAAGTGTACAGTATGTTGCGGGTACAACATTGAGAATTCCGTGTTGCGTATGAACCATAGGCTCACTTCAGTCCGTGTCGCTTTGTTGATTCGGCATAAGTTTGGGAGGAAAGAGGGGTAGAGTGCGTTATCATAAGCGGCATCTGCAGCGCTGATTATCACATAGTATGGGGGTGAGATTTTGGGAGAAACCACATGCCGATAGATTTGTTCACGAATTTCTAGTGGCAGGGTTGGAAACGGAACACCGCGATGAACATATTGATGTTGGCGATTTGCGTTACTTGATCTAAACACAGCCATTTTATAGTAGACTAGTCTTCTGCGCCAAGGAGGTATGATACTTCGCCAAGGCATAGAAGATGCATGGTGGGGTGGATTCTTCCTTTCGATACATATTTATCAGACTGTACAAGAAGAAGCTTACTATGCTGTGATGGAAAAGATGTGAAATTTTCCGAGGTTATGTCGCTTGTACATGGAAGGTTTGCAATAATTCATATAAGAATGAAATTTGCGTTGATCATCTTGTCACGCGTGCAAATTTCACGGGATTGACTATACATCTATTGCTTCTCCTACGTCGGTCTACGGTTAATTTGGTTTTGTTGAGATTGGGTGACAAGCTTGTCGTGAACAAACTGATACGTGGGTTAATGGCTAGCAAAACATGCAGGCGACGTAGTGTGTGAATATGAAATACTGCTCACGAAAATAAATCGGAATGCTGCTTGACTATCCGACACCTGTGGAAATGACCATGTGAAGCAAAGAATGGCGTGCGATGTAGGGGAGCATAGCGAGACATACTGCACGGGCCACCAGCTTCCGCTTCAATGAAAGGTCTTGGACTCGTGCTGTCTCAACCAATTATCGCAGACTGTAGGAAATTTCACGATGGAGTGAAGATTGGAAAGTTATAGTTGTGAATATAATAGTGACAGGGATGATTGGCAAAGGCACAGCTGCACACGAGGCTTGCACGGGGTATGGAAAGACTGGTAACGGCAGATAGCGCCAAGGCTTATGCATGACTTATATCTAACTTGTGTATTTGGTTATCTGATCTCAGCCAAAACGCCATGTGAACGCCAGAAGGCCAAACCGGCCTCATGCCAGTTGCCTCTTGCCGGTGACCGGGCATACTGCGCCGTCTTCGGCACCGTCCACCTTGGGATTGGTAACAACCTTGCTCGCATGATGCTCAACAGTGGCCTTTGTGACTAGGCACGCATCGCCTAGGCTTGCTTTCAGCACGTCTAGGTGGTCGGGTGGGAGGACGGCTGTAGCGGTGCCGACAACGGGGCATACGGCGTCGTCCATCTTTTGGGCGCCGGGCTCGTTGATGGCGGACTTGAGGACGGGGCACTGGGTTGCGGCGGTGGAGGAGGCGGAGACGGGAGGGTGCAGGGTCAGGTTGCGGTGGTGGTCAGAGGTCGCTCCCACCACCGGGCACTTGGGGCGTGTTAGAGCGGCTCGTGGCAGGGCAAGCAGAAAGAGGGCTACGTGCCGTCTGGCCGTCCCTGGACAAGTCCACCTCGGGGTGGTTTGGGGGAAGCACATCGCCGGCGGTTCCGATGACTGGCCAGGCCATGATGGGGGTGTGGGCTGGTGCTAGTGTTGGTGCTGGTGCTGGTGTTGGTGCTGGTGTTGGTGCTGGTGTCGAGGCCATTGGGGGTGACGAGCTGAGGAAAGCAGACAGAGGGACAACAAGCAGTAGCCATGCTGCTAGTGCCCCAAGGCAGCCGCCGCGTTAGTGCTTCCCGTCAACGCGCTGCTGTCGAACTGTCGTGAATATAAGTGAGGAAACACATAACGTTGGGTATCTTGTCTCAATAAATGGATCTAAAACAGCCCAAAGCATAATTTGATGTAATTGCAGAACGCTTAGGAGACGACATAGTAAATAACGATGGTTGATAGAGTAGGCTACATACAGGTTGAGCACCAAATCATGCCTGGGCGATAATCGAGAAGGGTCGCCGAGTCTTTCTAAAAAAAAAAAAACCCCCCCGCAGTCATCATCATGGCAGACTCGGTGTACGTCTGGCCCGGCCGTAGACCCGAATATATGACGAACTCTAGGCCAAGATAAATCTACCAATTAAAACCTAAGATCGAATTGTGTGAGATCCAGCGGCATATTTTCAGCACCAGTTGTTTGGAAGTCAACAAATAAATGATCCCATTGCGCCCAATCCATTTGTTCAGGTAAATCCGGTGGCATGTTCTCAAATAGTGTAGGAGGCATAGTTGAATCGGTACCAACCTTTGCTGCACTCAAATCAAATTCTGGTACCAAGTTTGTATACCGGAATTTGGTCTCATGGACAGGGCCCTTCGTGTGTGGAGGCAATTGTGTTGCAGCGTTCTTATGTGATAGCGTTTGAGAAAGTTTTCTGTTGGTCTGCCGGCGACGTATAATTTGTATAAAGTATGGCTCAGGACCACATCGACCACACGCTGAGATATAAGCTTCCCATGCCTTGAGTGTAAGATTACTAACAGCAACTGGTAGAGCTCTTTTTGCAAGCTCTTTGTCAAAACCCGGATGGAAGATATAAGTCTGCTCGATCTCTTTCCATGCCTGTTCCACAACTGAGCCTTCGGTACGGTAACGTAACTCCGATAAGACGTGGATGAATGCTTTCCATTGGAAGTGCAAATTAACATGCCATATGAAACCTTGCATTCCTTTCGTTGTGTAGGCCCAATTCTGAGCTGTGATTATTTGGAGTGCGAGGTCGAATAGTTTATCATTTTCCGATGGCTCCAATTTTTTCTCATAATACTTCGTGTTATGTGCCATGAAGCGCATCATGTACATGATCACTTTGCCGAGTTGGGTACACATCATATGCCAGGGAATGGAAGGATCGCAGTGTCGCAAGAACTTATTCTGGATCAGCGTTTCGAGATCATCAATAACTTTATCTTTGGTAGTGATATCGATAGAGCCGCTGGTTAGTTTGTTCCAAACACCATCGAATGTTTGACTTGTGTTTGCAGATCGCTTGAGAAACTCGCCGACATGGCATCTGATCAAGAAGAACATCATCTCCGTAGCGCCTTCGTGTTCTTTTGGCATCTCTTTCATCCCTTGAAAAAGATCACTATCGTTCAGGTTAGATGGCATACTGACATCTCCCATGGTCATTGTGCTAGTGCCACCTCCTGTACCCGCTAGTTTCTGTGCGTATCCCTCTAGTAGCATAATCTGCCACCAAACGCGTCGCCGAATTTCAACTTCGAAGGGCGGCAGGCCAAGTGATATTCCATCGCGATGTAGCCCTATCCACATGGCAATACGATAAGCAACGCCCGACCAAACCCATATCACACGAGCATCGAAATTCTGCAAAGATAGCTATGGCTCGTTAGACAAAGCGTAAGTAGGAACAGATCTTTTGGTAATTCAAAGACGTACAATGAAGAGGGTAAAGGCCTGAAGGACCATAAGGTCTGAGGTCTTCAAAAGGTTCGCATTTATCAATGAGAACTGCGCACCCAATCTGAACCGCCGGAGAGCCGTAGATTTTGATTCTCCTAGCATTGCTATGCAGTCTCCATCCCCCAAAGATTCCACAGTAATACAATATATCGCAAATAGTAACGCTTCTACATTTCGTGATATACATTCTAGATCCCCACTAGCCTCTGATATGAGTTGTTGAACTGTGGGTGCATGGAATAACTTAACGAGAGGATTGATGTTATCCAAATATGATTGCCAGAGCTTAAAAATCTGTATAGGGTCTGGGTGGAAGATTCGAAGATTGTGTGTCGATTGCAAATTCCTGAATAGAAAGCTGGTATCATTGAGAGTGTGTTGCAGTGATATCGAGTCATTTGCCTCATAACCGTCGTCGGATGACTCGTCTAGGATCTCTGTAGGATCACGAAACTCGTTTTGAAGACTTGTCCAGATCCCGTTATCTAAATATCGCGATCTACCCTCTTCCTTCACAAGAACTCCAAGTTCGGGTGCCGGTTCAACATTGCGAGTTACTTCAGAAATCTGACCATGTTGAAAGAACTTCTCTATTTCTGGCCGGTTTTGATTGACTGGATGCTTGAGAATCCCCTGTCTCACGAGCTCTTCAGGATCTATCCCGGCCTGTCGCAACGCAGCTTCGTAAAGGCGTAATCGAGTTGTTACATCAATCTCTCGTTCACCCTTCTTCTTCCTCCGTGCTGGTGGCGGTGATTTATAGATGCATGGTACACATGCTTTTACACAATTTTTACAACCGCTAGAGAGCCGGTCACATCGCACTTTACGCTGTGCGCATAGCACACATGTAAAGCCTTTGTGTATTACTGGCTCTGTGCTGATGTGCGTACTAGATGATACTTCGGTTGAGGATCTTGATGCGGTCATGTTTGTGATGGAAGTCAAGTACAGCGCAAATTAGCGACTGCGATATAATCTGAAGCGGTTTCCCTATGTTACGGGATTATGTGGAAACGAAGATTTGGAGTTTTGAACGTGTGATGGGAGCAGGAGTCTGCCTGCCCCACGTTATGCTTACAAGGTGTTGATGCCTAGTCCGCTTTGGGCCTTAGTGTGTACGCAATCTTTCGCTGACATTGTGTTGCCACGCCATGAGTACAAGTGGTAACCTTCTTATATTCCTCATCAAGCTTCCATTCATCAATATCTATCTTTGTTCAGGTTTGAAAATTTGGTCTCCGTGATCATAATTGAAATGAGTTATTGCCCATGAGTTGGCTATCACATGACACAATCCTGATTTGTGCTGGGCTTGACCTTTCACTCCAGGCGCACACCAAAACAGTGGCAAAATGAACTCCAAGACCATTTTTGGGTATCAGGAAGTTGGCTTCTGGAATTAGTATTGACTAGAGTGAGGAGCTCAGTATTTCATGGTAGTTAAAAAGAAAGCATGCTGTCGGATTTAAGGGGTTTGATATGGAGGTTGCTGAAAAGGCTTTTTGGTAACGGCCAGGTGGATCAATTGATTGAAGAGGTTTGAGCACGTATGTAATAAATAGATGTGATAAATGGTTGATTGATTGATTGCAGTAATTGATTGCTCTGATTGACTGATCGTTCTGTTCCTCTAACCTCTGTATCCCAGCTGCTCTATATACTCGAATCTACCCAGTTTGCTGAGGTTGCCCGGCACGGTTGGTGGAGGGCCGCTATCTTTACCAAATTGGTTCGGCTCCATGCCGTTCGGACAATGATGTGATGAACCATAGTACTCGTGATAACTGTTTGGCATGTGATGGTCTCGATTGCTGGTTTTCCATGGTTGCGATACTAGCGTTGACCTGATTATTACAGCCTATTACAGCTGGCTCGGCTATCGCTGGACTGCGCCCTGAGTTGCGCATCTCATCTGACACATGCATTGTTCCATCGATATAGAGGGCTGGGATTTCAGCAATAGATTTTGGATTCACGTCTATGGTAAGCTCATACACATCTGCCGTGTATATGATATTAGAGGGTTCTAAGAGACCATTACTTCATCTAAATGTTGAAGCAACAGACGGGGCCAGCTGCGATTGTGACGACACACTTTCGAGACTGTCAAAACCGTTGAAGCGTATTGGAGCGTAACAATTTGGGTTGAATAGAGGAGTGACTAAAATTAGGTGAATTATGGAACGTGAAGGTCGATGCCCGCAATAAAGCCAGTTGACCTGCCGTTCGACTAAGATGATGGAAGTGAATACTGTGAAGTATACTAGGATAGTTGTTGGCAGACGATGATTTCCTGAAAAAAACTATTTAACTGTGAGCGGTTTTCCACAATACTCTTGACAGTCAATTGCATTATGTTAGCCCGCGGCATCTACGATGCGCAAGGGAACTACAAAGTCTGTAGCAAATGTAGCGAAGCGGCTTTTTCGTGGATAGCTAGAGCATTTGCCTGTCCTAGAGGTGGCGAAAAGAAATGGATCTCATCCAGAGCCGCTGAAAAGGCCGAGTGGGTACGTGGGCGGAACAATTTCCTTGGTATGAAGCGAGGTAAACAGGAGGAGAAACCTATCACGCGAAATGAAGACAATAAAAAGCGAAGACAACATCATATGCTAAGGTGAAAGGCAAAAGTTTAACTCGATCATTTATCTTTTCGTAAGGGAGAAATGATATTGCAATAAGGAGGAAATAGTATAGGAAGAACATCCAACGCCACCATAATATTCAGTCCGACAGTACCCAAGCCAAGTGTACCGGCGGCGCCTACCGGCAACGCCCGCCATGCCCCAAAAGTAGAACTAAACTTCATCGCTTGTGTATGCAAGTCATATTTCGAAATGGGAATCATGAATCAAAAAGCATCTAGCGCCTAACGCTATCCTTTTTCTTGAGCCCAATCCTCCTGGCCAACGACCCCAGACCACTCTTCTTCCTCTCTACTTTGACTGTCTCTGTCTTTTTTAATTTTCCCTTATCACCCCAAGGACTCTTCTCACTTCTTTCTTCTTCCTCAACTTGCCTCTTCCTCTCGGTGATAAGTACGGTGACCTGGGCTACAAAAACGCTCTTGTCAAGTAGATCCTCAACGCGGACTGTGAAGCCTTCCTCAGCAAGAATGGATGTAACTTGCGCTAATCCCATGATATCGCCACCAAGCTGGAAGAAATCGGACCCGAGCTCGATATCGAGGGGTATGCCATGCTCATCATGAAGGATTTGCTGCCATGCCGAGCGAAGGGCCGTAGCAAGGGTATTGATTTCATGCTTGGAGAGGCCAGTATCGGTAGGCAAGGCAAGTGTAGCCTTTTGGTCTGACTTTTTGCGAGCCTGTTTTGAATTGATGGTTGTGGAGCTCTGTGATGAGAGCTCGGATGGCGAAGGAAGGAGCGCATGTGGATCTTCTGTGAAGTTGACTATGTTTCCACACAGCATTTCGAATACATGCTGCGCGTAGTCCGCAGTAATGGCACTATTTGGTGTATAAGTAAGCACTATGTCGAGTTGAGTGCCGCCGCGAGATGTAGAGTTGATAGAAAAGTCAGCAAAATCTTGCTGTGTGCCGGCAGCGCCAAGAGAAAATTCAATGCCACCTAATTGCAATGTTGGCTTCTCGGATGTAATATTTTGATCGTGCTGGAGCACACTTGAGAACGTAGTCCAGTCTGGCCATTCCGTACAATGCCGGGTAATCTCTCTGAAGCCAAGAGACTCGTAGGGCATGTTGGCAATTTGCTGATCTTGGATATAGTTCAAGAGATCCATGACGGTCCACTCAGGTCGATATACCACACGGACAGGCACTGTGTTCAAACAAGGTCCAACAATATTTTCGACATTCGCCATCCCACTATTGCGTCCTGAAATAACGTGGCCAAACACAATGTCAGACTTGCTAGCGATTCGAGCAAGTGTAGCAGCCCATGCAGCTTTGACAACAGTTGCCATAGTAATGTTTATGTGAGATAATGTACGCGCTGAGAGTTTTTGCTCGAGGCTCACAGTACGCCCTGCAGATCGCTGATAATTTGGCCCAAATCGATTCACGATTTCAGTCATCTTGGAGCCGCGTAGAGTTTCACGCCAGTGGTCGTGAGCTCCAGCTACCGCTTTAGCAGATTCTCTGACGAAGTTACCGAAGCTTGGTGCGGAGGCGATTGGGAGACCGTTATAGCCAGATTGGAGAGCGTCAAGGATTTTGCCGATGCACACACCATCGTACTGGGCGTGTGACAGCCTCATAAAGATTCGATAGCGCCCAGATTGCTTTTGTTTGACAACAACAAATTGAGTGAAAGCCTCGCCAAGACGAGGGCCATTCTCACGGTCTCTCTGTCGAAGTTCAGTAGTAAAGTTTTCCAGATCATCTTCCGTCTGTTGGTAGATGAATTCTGGATGAAGCTTCCTGAGGACGACCTGTAAGAAGCGATCTCCATACGGCACAAAGACAGTTCGTAAGATGTCGAATGCCTGAACGATGCGGTAGGCTGCTTGTTTCAATTTTCGTAGGTCGATTGGTCCATTACCCTCGAGGAAGAAGTAGTTAAGCATCCACTTCGACTCTAATAGGCTGCCGGTAATCGCAAGGCTCTGGAAGTCTGTTACCGGGAACACATCAGAAATGCCACCCTTAAATACTTGAACTTTGGAGATGACACTATCGACGTTAGGATCTCCAAGCAGCGACACCGACTTTAGTCCCGTTGGTTCGATTCCCTCTTGAATTGTTTGCGGTACCATGGATCTGGAGCTGTTACGACGATACGCTTGTGGTCGGGGTGGTGAGGGACTTTGCGACGATTGCCCTTGCCACTTTTTAAACGCCTCTTTTCGTGCTTGCTCCGGCTCAGCCGGCGGTGTTTTGGCGCTGGTACTATTACCGTCACCCCTGTACTCCGAAATAACGGACTGAAAGTCATCCAGAAGAGACGCTGCCCGCGCTGGCAATCGATGGGCAGGATTTGAGGAACCACCTTTGTCCTTTGCTCCAATTGAGCCACCGCCGGCGCGAGACATGACCTCATCAATAACTTCGCCTGCTACACGAACGACCTATAATCGGTTAGAGAGACCCGACAGGGTGAGAACTGAGCGCTTACCCTGGTCATATCCGCAAAAGTTGGATTTTTGAACACATCGGCAACAGTCATTGACAAACCTTCCTCCCTAGCGGCTCCAACTAGACGCATCGCAATAATGCTGTCACCACCGAGGTTCTCACATGGGTTAGTACTAATTGTAAGCCGTAAGAGGAGGAGGTACTTACGAAGAAGCTGTCATCTTTCTCAATAGTATCTTCAACCATGTCTAACAATTCACTCCACAACCCTAGCAGCTTCTTTTCTACGACGTCAGGTGATTTGGATGCTTCTGTAGCCATCACACCAGCAGCAGCTACCATATCAGCAGCGGTTTGTATTCTGCTCTCTGCATTACTGGTAACACTCATGCGCCGACCTCTTGAGTATGAGGAGCCAGTTTCGAGGTTTGGCTTTTCGCGCTGCGAAATAGATGCCCTCCGCGCAATCATGCCAGTCATTTGGTTGGCCATTTGGCCAAGAGTGTGTGATCTAGGTTCTAGGACGTTTTTGTTCTTTGTCATGACCTGGTCTACTATTTGAGGAACCATCTCAGCCACAATTGACCTAATGAGATGGCTCCAGTCAGGAACCTCGGTTGGCGTTGGTGTAGACATGCGAGGCGTCGAAATTCTAGGTATTTGTAAAGAAGAAGATGATCTAGAAGATGTGGTGCGTGGCCTCATACGTGGCGCCAAACTTGTTGGAGAAAGCGTCGGTGGACTGGGTATGGGAGATTTACTGACCGGCGTTGGTAGTTCTGTCACGAAAATGTCAAGTTCTGCTACCGTCTGGTTCGAATTGTCCAGGGTGTGGTGTAGCATTTTGGCCATAAGTGCAGATATCTTTTTGGCTTCACTGTCTGAGATTGAGTCGCTCCAGTAAGTAAAGCGTACAGCTTCATCTCCACGAGTCGTATCAATATTGAGTGTGATGATGTACTCGCTTGCATCGTGCCCATCGATCTGCTCGAATTCAATATCGTTCTGAGTGGTCTCAGCTCCCTGATTTGCTCCACTATTTTGAATCGAGACAGCTGTGTTGAAGAGAGCAGCTCCGCTCAAACCCAGGTCGTGCTGAAATTGGGCCAAGGAGCAATGTTGGTGTGGTATTGACTCAATGAAGTCGTGTTGTACTTTTTGGATCACTTGGAGAAGCGAGCTCGAAGGCGTAATATTAATGCGTGATACCAGCATGTTGATGAAGGCACCGACCGCATTCCCAACATTGTCGACGGGCACGTTCCGGCCCGACGTGAGATAGCCATAACATATGTCAGAAGAGCCGGTATATGATCTGAGGATAAGCGCCCAAGCAGCGAGAAGAGTGTTTGCAAGGGTCACGTTGCTGCTTGCTGCATATGTATGGAGCTCGGGGAACCGTTGGAACTTCAGATCCAGCGAACATAATTTGCGCTGCTTGCCGATCTGTTGAGGCATTGGCGGGAAATAACATGGTTGAACGCCTGCAAGTTGCTTCTTCCAGTATTCAATCGCCGTTCTAGAGTCTAGACCACGCAAGTACTTGATGTATTCGCTGTAGAGTGGACCCTCATCGTCAGTCAGGCGCCCCTCGTATGCTTCCTCAAGGTCACGTCCAATAATCGCAAGTGAACCCCCATCAACTACAGCATGGTTGACAATTACCTTCATAATAACCTTTCCTGATTTTGTTTGCAGAATAACAGCCTGGTGCGGAAGATTTGGCTTTTTCTTGCCGTTGAGATCGCGATAGTTGGTGGAGGCGAGCTTGGTTTGGAGTTCAGTGTCTGAGCATGTGTATGTGACGAGACCGGTATCCGGTTGCTTAACAATGATTTGATCAAATACGCCGCCTTTGCAAATACTGTCAACTATCACAGTTCGAAGGGCTTGATGGCGGTTGACAACCTTCTGCCAAGCCTCAGTGAGTTTGTTTGTATCAACAAGGCCAGACCGAGATTTGACTTCAAAAGCAGCAAACGACCAGTATGATTCTGAGTCTTTGATTTGGCTCAGAAGCATGCCCTCTTGAATAGCTGAACATGGGTAAATATCTTCCACCTGGTCGTAGCTAGTAACACCGACACCGGGGAGTGTCTTCAACAAACGATCCAGACGTTCATAAGAATCCAGAGGTAGCAACGGGAAGTCAGTTATCGTAGGCTGGGGTGTTTTGATGTCGGTGAGAGTGGCTATCGTCTCTTCCAGCGTGCGTTGGCATTCCGCAATCCATCGTCGGATACCCTTTTGGTTCTTCATCCATCGATTATACATGAAGGCCATCTGGATTTGGCCATCAATGACGGATGCTGAGACCTCAAATAAAGCCAGCCGGGCCGCTCTTTTGCCTACGTCGGATGTCATTTCGTCGTTGCTGTCAGTAAATTGAATGGATTGGAAGGTCGAGTCATCTGAAACTGCCCGCTGTGTCTTCCCTAGGTAATTGAAGAGCACTTCCATTGGTGCATGGTCTTTGAATCTTTGTCGGCCGTCCTCAGTAAGGAATCTATGTGCGAAATAAGGGCGGCCATTTTCTACGATACGCCTACGGAGGTCCTTGACTTGACGAACCGTGTGTACCACATCATCCTCCTCTTCGCTAATAGGAATTGTGATTGGAAACATGGTAGTAAACCATCCAACAGTCCGGGACAGATCCAGATTTGACGAACCCCAAGGCTCGCGACCATGTGACTCGTTGTGAATTGTGGGTGGTTTTCGATTGATGAAGACACGTGAAAATGAGTGCAAAATTGCTGCGAGAAGGAGATCCACAATATCGTTTCTAAGAGCGCCATTGCTGACAAGAGCCGCAGCGGACAGATCTGCATCGACGGTGAATTCATCATGCTCTATATCACCATACAAATTTTTTCGTTTGTCCATTCCCCAGAAAGCGAGGTCAGTTGGGTGAACAGCGAAAGAACTTCCTCGTAAGGCATCTTGCGAATCGTCTTGGCACGTGTGCGAAAGTTGCCTTTCGCACCAGGTCTGAAAGGAAAGCTCCTTTGGCAGAGCAGGTGATTCTCTAGAATAGAGAATATCCTCGAGGTCCCCAAGAATAATTTTCCAACTCACAACGTCTATAACTAGGTGATGAGCAGCAAGGAAGAGAATTTGGTCGCCGTTTTTCACTTTGAAAAAGTCAACAGCAAAGATTGGCCCGTTCTCTATGTCGAGACCTTCCTGTGTTTTGGACATCGTCCCTGTCGCGTCATCATAAGCGGATATGTCGTGTGTTTTGAAATCGTATGAGTCGGTCGTATATCCACGTATGACTTGCTGCCAATCACCTCTTTCAGATTTGATGAAGCGTGCACGGAGCATTGAATGGCACTTAACAATGTTGCCAAACGCACGCTTGAGGGTATCGGCTGTTACCTTACGTGTAAGACGAGCTGTGAATGATTGGTTGAAGTGAGAGCTCGTCTCATTGCCTTTGGTCTGAAAGTATAGTTGCTGAACAGGAGATAATGCGAATAGCTTGTCCGTTTGCTCATCGCCATAGTCGAGGATGTGAGATGATTTTATGTTGCGTGCCAGAAGTGCAAGAGATTTAGCACGCAGTACTTGGTTCAACGTGAGATGAATACCCTCCGCTCTACATTTGGCTAGGTATTGCATTGCAGTGATCGAGTCACCACCGAGCGCTTGGACTAGTCAGTACTACTATTGCAGGTCAAACCACAATGCTAAACTCACCAAGCCACGAACGGTTTTCTTTGACATCCTTCACTTGCTTGCCCAATACTTTGGCGCATATTCTCTGTAATGTTGCTGTAGTACCATTAATTTGTCCGGCGTCTTCATCGCTGCTAGTAATATCAAGAATCTCTTGAAATTTTTCATCACTCATGTCGTCAAGCCATGCGCTAATCTGTTTCCTGTCCACCTTCGCCGAAGCCAGGAGAGGTATTCGGGGTACAATAGCCCAGACATTCGGAACCATATACGTGGGCACGAGATCAGAGAGTCCTTCTCGTATACGATCGATGCGGGCCGAGATCCCAGGCGCCGCCAATAGTGTGTTCCATCTTAGCTCATCAACAGCCGTGCCCGCAGCTTGAGGTGTGAATGAGATAGTTGCAATCAATCTACCCTTTCCGGGTCCTGTTTTGGGCAGGTGTACGACAGCATGTTGTATGCTGTCATCTGTTTGGAGGTGGTGTTCAATCTCACCAAGCTCAATGCGTTGACCCGCCAACTTAACTTGATTGTCCTTGCGCCCAATGTATCTGATGGATCCATCAGGCGCATAATGAACAAGGTCGCCAGTTCGATAAATACGATTTGAAGTAATCTTGTCGAATATTTTGAAGAACGCTGGATTCTCAACAAATAATTCAGCAGTCTTTTCAGGGTTGTTGAGGTAACCTCTAGCAAGGAAGGGCCCTTCAATGCATAACTCAGCTACCGCCCCAATTGGCACTAGTTGGTGGGGGTCTACTGGATTGGTGAGCCAGCTTCGACCACTCTGGGTGGCGTGTCCTATGTTGGTTGCATCTCGTTGTATAGAAACCTCATCGTTTGTGACTGCGAACACGGTACCTTCGGTTGGCCCGTACCCGTTGCAAAGCTTCAAACCCGAAGCGAATTTTCTGATGACCTCTGGTGCCATTGCTTCGCCACCAGCCACTAATGTCTTCAAAGTAGGAACTGACTGGGGGCCGTCGATCAGACACGCTACTGAAGGTGTTAAGAAAGCCCAGTCGGCTCTCAGAGAGGTGATTGCAGCTGCAATATCTGTAGTACGCTGCTGTTCAGAAGGCATACAAATTGTAGCCCCACAGGTAAGCGGAGTAAGGATCTCCCCAATCGACACGTCGAATAGGAAAGAACAAAATTGGAAAACTCTTGAAGTGGCATTCATATGCAAACCTCTGCATATTGCTGCAGAACTCGAGGCGATGGCACGATGCTCTACGACTACACCTTTCGGTATGCCTGTACTTCCAGAAGTGTAGATGACATAGCATGTATCCGAACTCTTTGCCCTCGATATTGTGAGATGCTGAGCGGCAGGTAGGCTGAGGATTGGTGTCTCGCTTATACTTAGGACGTTGTTCGCCGTGCCCGCAAACCTCATTTGGTATTCAGGAGAGCAAAGAACAATTGAGGCTTTGCAATCCGCAATAATCTGCTGGTGGCGTGAAGCGGGCTGAGTGGGCGATAAAGGTACATAGCCTGCGCCAGCAATCAATATAGCTATGATTGCAACCACTGCCCACTTTGATTTTCCTAGGCAGGCCGGGATAAGCTGTTCAGGCCCAGCATTGAATTTGATCAATTCCTGTGCAAGACGAGAGGACAACTCGAGAAGCTCAGCATATGTAAGTTCACCATCAAATGCAGAAATTGCGGTGGCATTGGGTTGCTTAGAAACCTGCTTGAAAAACAGGGAAGGAATAGTATCTTCGACACTTATCGGCTCTGATGCGTTCCATGTGCATAAGAGCTGAACGTCCTGTTCACTGAACACCCGGATGTCACGTACATAGGCGGCCGGATCGAGCTGTATAAGCACGGATTCGAAGGTATATAGAAGGCGCTGCACCTCGAATTTTGACATTATGTCTTCGTGGTAGTGTGCCAAGAACTCGATGTTTGACTGGGCCATTGTGCATTCAATTACCAATGGGTAAGTAAAGAAGTCACCTTGTGCAGCATTATCGTGGACGGACCACATGGACTGAGATATATCTTCGCCTGCTGTCTGAACGACCAAGAGGTTCTGGAAATCGCATGCTGTTGCCATATCATCGCCAAGCCTCTTGATCCCAGAGAGACCCAAGTGCTGATGTGGGATGCGCTCCGTAACATTTCGGGATATGACCTTGAGAAGGTTTGACACAGTGGCTTCGGGATTTATCTGTACTCTGGTGGGCACTGTTGTCAACGTGGGGCCGCACACGTCCGTGATACCGACTACTGAAATGTCTCGACCTGTAAGTGTCTCTCCAAAAACAACGTCATCGCTACCAGTGTAAGCAGCCAAGAGGAGAGCCCATGCTGCCCGGACAATATTTGAAGGTGTTACATCGCTAGGCTGGTGGGACGTGAACTTCATTGTGTGTTGAAGTGTCTGTCCAATTGGTCCGTCATTCAGTGCGGAGTGGGCCTGCTGCGGAAACTGGTAGGAAGAGACACCGCCAAGACTTTCCTTCCAAAATATCTTCGACTTTTCATTGTCAACAGTGGAGACAAACTTAATGAATTTTTTGTACGATGTGCCCGGAAGATCTGATCGCCCAGACTGGTAGATCTGTTGAACACGCTGAAGCATCAGTGCAATGCTCCAACCATCATATAATGAATGGTGAATCGTCCAGACCAGATATCTTTTGTTATCTTCATTCTGAACGAGTGTGTATGCAGTGAGTGGGGCGCCGATGTGGTCAGGTATACCTCTTGCTTCGTTCTTCACGTCCGACAGCGATGAAGCATCGCGCCACACGATTGGTGCGTTGGCCATAACAGCCTGCAGAAAGATTCCTGACTGGAGCTGAATGATGCGCGTACGAAGAATTTCCACCTCTTTAACCGCATCTTCCCATGCAGATTTAAATTTGTCGATGCTTACAGAAGGTGCAAGCTCCAGGACATGCTGAGCGACATACGCACCGGGCTGTTTGATCGACAGCGTGTACAATGCCTCTTGTAGTGCACTCACTGGTAGCACGTCTTCCACTTCCTCCTTTAATACACGGCATTGCCGGGAGACCTCATCGATGACCCTTGGCTTGGTAGTCATCAATGGAAGTAACTCGAAAGGCAGTATTGACTTCTCGTGCGCTTTCGACTTATCGACTGTTTTGGATTTTGCGGCAAGGTCAGAGAGCTTGGGTTGTGTAAATATATCAATGACAGAAAGGTCTAAGTGCTCTGATTGGGCAGCTGCAACGAGTCGCATAGCCATAACAGAATTGCCACCAAGCCGTATGAAGCTATCGTCTATGCCCACTGCTGAAGCTGGCAGACTCAAAACCGTGCATACAATTTTGTGCAGCTTCTTCTCTGCCTCAGTAGTTGGTTGCTTCTTGTTCATCGTGCTCGTTAGCCGATAGAGCGTCATCGCCTCTCTGCTAAGGTTCTGTACTAAGTTGCGAAGACGATTGCGGTCCAATTTACCTGCAGACGTCCACGGCATTCTTGTGATAGGAATGTAGATGGCGGGGATCATGTACGAGGGCAGTGCACCGCCAAGACCATTTTCTGCAGACTTGCACAAATCGCGCAACTCATCATTCATGGGTCGTAGAAGCTCGTCTGAAGCTGGTAAGTCTGTCGATGTGGGCTGGATGACTCCGTTGGGCTTGGCTGACTCGTGCACCAAGGCGAAGAATACAGCCAGAGCTTTTGCAGATCCACGATTGGAAGGCGCGACCAACTCCACAGCGGATTGAACATGCTCTGGGAAGTTTTTGCTAACATGAAATTCAATTTCACCAAGTTCAATTCGCTGACCGTTGAGTTTGATCTGTGTATCTTTGCGTCCAATATAGCTGACTGAGCCGTCGGAGTTATACCGGACAAGATCCCCTGACTTGTACATGCGCGCCGTGGAGAATCCAGGAGCAGTGGTCGTAGATGCCCAAGCAGGATTCTCAATAAATACCTTCGCAGTCTTGATATCGTCATTGAGATACCCTCGGGCAACTGTCGGACCTTCGATGACAAGTTCGCCAATGCTGCCAATGGGCATCAATTTGTCATGGTCTCGTGGGTGGACAACCCAAAGTCGACACCCAGATCCAGTGCCGATAGTGCCGGGCTCAGTCTCTAAGAGTTTGTGCTCGAGAGTCGATTTGTAGCATGTGGCAGCGACCACTGCACATTCTGTGGGACCATACGCTACCTGAATTAGTCAATCATCAAAACAATCAAGTTCAATTACTCACCATTGATGAAACATGTACTAGTTCCCCACTTCTTGATGATTGGGCCGGGCAAAGCCTCTCCGCCGGCTACGAGAGTCTTCAAGCATGGCACACGGTCTGGCTCGATAGTGCCAAGTACTGAGGGTGTAAGCAGTGACCATGTGGCCTTCAGCTTGCGGATAGCACCGGCAGGGTTATTCATGCGCTCTTCTTCGCTAGGTACGCAGACGGTAGCGCCTACTGTAAGGGCCGATAGGATTTCAATGCAGCTTGCATCGAATGTGTAGCTCGCAAATTGAAAAGTCCTCGACGTAGCATTGATATTCATTCTGCGGGTAAATGCAGCTGCGCTTGTACAAAACGCTTGATGTGGAATAATGGTACCCTTTGGTTTGCCTGTTGTTCCTGAAGTAAAGAGACAGTACGCTGCGTTGTCAGGGGTTGCAACTGGCTTTGGTTTAGCCGTAGATGATATATGCAGCCGTCTGAACGCTTGAGCATCAACAATAACTGGGGAGGCTGCAACCTCAACTGCCCTTGCATGGTTGCTCCGCGAACACAACACTACCTTAGCACCAACATCATTAATAAGTTCTTGAAGACGGCTTTGTGGGTGCTTGGGATCCAGTGGGACATATGCACCACCTGCTTTCATGATTGCGATCATGCTAACAATAGCCCAGGAAGACTTCTCGAACAAGATAGGAACAAAGGTTTCCGTGGTAACACCGATGCTTTGGAGATGAAAAGCAAGCTGATCGGTAATCTTGTCAAATTCCTGATAGGAGAAAGCACCATCGTGGCCATCAATTGCTTTTGTCGTCCGGGGACGAGTCAAAGCTTGCTCATGGATAACTTCATGCACGCAACGAACGATTGGTGCTGGGAGAGTGGCGTTCCACTCCATAACCTGATGCATGCTACTAGATGTGCAAACATCAAGTTTACCCACTGTGAGGGTTTTGGCGTCGCTAGAAATGACCTCGCGAAGTATCTTTTTAAATGTGTCCGCCATGTTTTGCGCTTGCTTTGCGCATACTTTGTCCCTCCAGTAACCAAAGTCCACAGAAATTTCCTCATCTGAGACATCAGCGTTGATGGTGATTGCATATTCCCCAGAGTCCTCTGCTTCCATATTTTCATATTGCAGTTCCGTTTGTTCTCCCTCATGCGAAATCGAGCGTCTCTGGAATGTGAAGGCCGTATTGAACAGGGCTTGAAGCTGCAGTTCATTCTGTACATCAGCAAGTGAGCAGGCCTGATGTGCTAGAGCATTGACCGAATCTCTCTGGATAATTTCTAGCAGCTCGCCAATGGTTGTTGCATCCGAAAATGTGAGGCGGGCAATGAGCATATTGACAAACACTCCCACCGCTTCGTCAATGTTCTTCACTGGGATATCTCTTCCGGACGCAATTACACCGAATGACACATCGGATGCGCCAATATAGCAATGTAAGACTAGTGCCCAAGCGACTTGAAGAACATTGGAAAGGGTGACGCCATTCTTTTTACAAAATTTTTGAATGAGATCTGTCTCCTTGAGGTTGACTTCGATGGAGCCATGCTCATGGGGGGCCAATTTCCCATCATTGAGGTTAGGGAAGAAACAGGGCTCAATACCAGAGAGGTGGTTTTTCCAGTACGCCACATCAGCATCCTGAGATGATGAGAGGATATATGCGATGAAGTCACGGTAGAGTGGGCCAGGATCCGCACGAGTCAGCTTTCTCTCGTGCGCTCTGGAGAGGTCGCCCAGAATATTCATGATCGAGGTTCCGTCATTGATAGCATGACTTAGTTCTATTTTAATCCATAATTTTTCCGACAGAGTCTTGCAAATAGTCAAACGATGAGGTGGAAGGGCTTCGCGGCAGTCGATACCAGGTAAGTCGCGCAGAGTCTTCGCGACATTGGCATCTTCACAATTAGTGATAAATTGGACCCTACCAGCTTTGCTCTTCAAGACGAGTTGATTTTTGGATCCGTCTCTGGCAAGGCTGTCGATAAAAACTGTGCGTAAAGCTTGGTGGCGATGCACGACGACCTGCCAAGCTTCTGCGATTCTACGCGGATCTACTGGGCAACTTGCAGCTGAGCATTGAACCTCGAGAATTGCATGATACATATACAACTCAGGATTTTTCATCTGGGCCAACAAAAGACCCTGCTGCATTGGTGAAGCTGGGTATATGTCTTCGATATCCGCTGTTGTTGTACCACTAGGAAGGATCGAGGACAGTCGGGTAATGCCATTGTACGTGAGTGGTAAGAGCTTGAAGTCGCTCAGACTAGGCTCCGGCTGCAATTGTAGTAATTGGTCTACTGCTTGTATGAGTGTCTGGCGACATTCGCCAATCCATGCTCTGATCTCGTTCTGTCGTCCCATGTGTCGATTGAAACCGAACGACATCTTGATAGCACCCTGCGATATAGCTGCAGTGACATCAAATAGTGCCATTCTAGGAACATCTTCGCCAATTTCCTTGGTATCAAGGCCATCTAAGGGCTGGAATAGTGTATCTTTACGATCGAGATTTTGCACTCTTCCATGGTAATTGAAAATCAACTCAGCAGGCCAATGGCTTGCAAAACGAGTCTGGCCAACTTCTGTTAGCTCGCGATAGGAGAAGTATGGCCGTCCTTTGCCAGGTGTTCTTTCTCTAACGTCCTTCACCCAACGAATGGTGCTAATGAGATCTGTTGAGTCCTCTGACGACACGGGGAGATGAATAGGCGACACCGTTGAGAACCATCCTACTGTACGAGCAAGATCCTGCTTGGTATTGAACGGCTCTCGACCGTGGCCCTCGTTATGGACAGTAATAGTAGGCCTATCCGGGAAGGATTTTCTGAAGGATTCGAGCAATGCCGCCACAAGAATATCAATAATCTCAGTATCCAATGCACCTTGAGCACCAAGTAAAAGCATCGTGTCTCTAGTACTCAAAGCTATGTCTTCTTCAACGACATCGGATGAGATATTGCGTTGATTGTCCATGCCCCAGTAGCCCAGGTCAGCGGGTGTTATGGCACCCAAGGGGAATACTCTTGTTGCACTTTCTTGCTTTGCCTGTGCTTCTTGCTGCTGCAACCACGAATGGAATGGCAAGCTCTGTGGTGGAGGAACCACACCGTTTAGTAATCCTTGAAAATCTTCGAGAATGATGCTCCAGGAAACAACGTCAATGACCAAATGATGCGCTACCATCGCGATATCTTGCGAAAATGAGTCTTCGATGTTAAGAATATCGATTGCGAAGACTGGCCCTGCCACAATATCCAACGTCGCCTGACTGTTGTCCATAATTGGTTGAAGTAGCTTAGCATCAGAAGTGGAAACAAAATGTTGTTGCAATCTAAAAGAACTGGCTACATCCTTCTCAATCTTTTGCTGCCACTCCCCGGATTCTTCCTTGAAAAAGCGAGCACGTAACATGGGATGAGTTTGCACTAACGTTGTTAGCGCGGCCCTGACATCCTCCAGCTCGAATGTACGCGATAGTCGAAAGACCTCAGCCTGGTTGAAATGGTTGTATGTGTCACCAACGGTGCGAAAGAAAAGTTTCTGTATAGGTGACAGAGAAAACGGTTTGTTGTAGTCCTGGGTCGTTGCTGAGGTCAAATTATTCATCTCAGAAGTATCGATTGTTGCAGCAAGTTCAGTGATAGATTTCGCCCGGATGAGCTCCTGAACACTGACAACAAGGCCTTGAGAACGACACTGTGATGAAACTTGCATAGCAGCGATAGAGTCCCCACCGATATGAAGAAAAGATTGATTAAGGCGAATATCTTCCACTGGAAGATTCAGGGCCTTCGAGAAGATCTTTTGCAGTTTACGCTCCGTCGTGTTTGCACCTTCCTTAGCTACCTCTGGACCCAAGGTTGAAATGGTGCGATAGGAATCACTGTCCATTTGCTCCAACCACTGCGCCACCCGTCGGCGATCCATTTTACCCCCCGCTGTCAACGGGAATCGAGAAATAGGGACCCAAAGGGATGGTATCATGTAGGATGGTAGCCGCTCGCACAACCGGTCTCGGATGGAATTGATACTTAACGAGGCATTTTCCTGGGAGAGAAGTTGTAGTTCTTCACCAGACACTCCGGAGGGTGATGCACCTCTGATCGAAATAATCCCTACCAACCTCTTTGCACAAGGCCCGGTAGTAGGGACTGAGGCAAGTGCGCTTTGTACTGCGAGGTCTTCCATAAGATGATGTTCTACTTCGGATAGCTCCAGCCGCTGCCCACGGACTTTCGTCTGTGAGTCTTTGCGTCCCAGGTACAACATTGTACCATCCTCGTTGTATTTCACTAAATCGCCAGTCTTGTAGAATCGGCCTGTACCGATATTCATTATGTGACTTGCCCATTGGACATCATTTACGAAGGCTTGGGACGTTTTTTCCACGTTGTTCAAATAACCTGCACCCACGGCAGGACCTTCGAGTAGGAGCTCACCAACGGCCCCAATTGGTGTAAGCACATGATGGCTGTTTCGAGATACGACCCATCCGCGTGACGTAATAGCTTTTCCTAGATTATTGGGCTTGGTGTGGGGTGTCATAAGGTGGAATGTGGAGACGCAACTACACTCAGTAGGCCCGTAGCCATTACCAAGCGTCACACGATCAACCCAAGTGAGCAGATCCTGCTGTGACATAGCTTCTCCAACAAGGACAAGGGTTTTCAGGTTTGGTACTTGAGACGGGTGCATCGTTCGCACGACTGATGGGGTTAAAGTTGCCCAGTTGACTCGAAATTTGTTGATGACGCCAACAAGATCATTGGTACGAGCGTCCTGGTCTGGGACACAAATAGTTCCACCGCACATGAGAGTGCTGAAGATTTCAATGAGACACGCGTCAAATACGTACGACGCGAACTGCAGAATCCGGGAGGATTTGGATATGCCCCATGCTGGCGCGAAGGCAGTGGAGCTGGAGACCCAATTAGAATGATTGACAATTGCTCCTTTTGGCTTTCCGGTCGAACCAGATGTGTAGAAAGCGTAGGCTATAGAATTGCCTTGCACTTGTGGGAGCGTGTTGATTTGTCCATGACGCATCTCGGTCGACTCACGGTCTATCGCCATTGCGTTGCACCCCAAAGACCGACATAGATCCACATATTTCGGCGCACAAATGATCCACTCTGCGTTGAGATCGGCAATAATCTCTTGCAAGCGAAGGATGGGCGCTTCGAAATCTAGGGGGACAAAGGCTGCTCCGGCTTTCAAAACAGCAAGAATAGCCACAATTGTCCATCCCGATTTATCGAAGCAAATTGGGATGAAGGATTGGGATTTTACGCCCAGGGATAACAAATGAGAAGCAAGTTGGGTAGCCCGTTCGTCAAGCTCGCGGTAGGGCATGATACCTGTATCCCATGCATCAATAGCAGTAGCCTCTGGATTTGTTGTAGTTGGACCTTCGATAATGACGTTGTGGATACATCGATCAATATGAGGAATTGGTGTACGATTCCAAGCGGTGATAGTCTCCAGATCTACTGGGTTCACCAGTTCTATATCTTTCAAAGATCGGCTAAGGAAATCCGTAGAACTGAAGCGGCTCATGGTGAAGTCGAATTGCCGTACAAGGCATTCAATGTACCATGTCTCGGTTACCTTGCTATCGTAAAGGACTTCGACATTGACGCCGTCTTTGTCAACTGTACAATTAAACACAAGCGCATAGCTGAAAAAATTGGTACCAAGCGTGCCGGTGCTCTCCATGTTCCACATGTCACTCTCAACATCTTGAAGATTATCACCAGCGACAATGCCAAGGAAACTCTGAAAATCACAAGCTGCTGTGGCCTCTGAACTCAGTTTGCGAATATGCTGCAGTCCTGCGAATTGATAAGGCAAAGCAGCTGAAGCTTGTCGTTGGGTCTCTTGGAGATATGCTCGCACGTTCAAATTGCGATTGAGCTTGAGGCGCACAGGTGCAGTGGTAAGGGTAGGGCCAATTATGCTTTCGATATCAGGAATAGGTGCTTCTCGGCCACTGTTTGTTTCGCCCCAGATTACATCATCAGAGCCGGAATATGTGGCCAGAAGCAGACCCCAGGCTGCTCGTATGAGTGACGGCAATGTGACCTCCATGTCCGGTCTTCGGGCCATTTGGATCCTGTGTAAATACTGGCTAGTTGCTTGAACTGCGTAGTCCGGACTTGGTAGTTGTGGGAATTGGGGAGCCGTAATGCCTTCTAGGTAACTTGACCAGAATGAATCAGAATCTTCCGTCTTCAATGTTGAAAGATATTTGATGAAGCGGGAAAATGGTACTGAAGTAGGTAGATCCGATGCTAGGTCTCGATAACAAGCCTCAACCTGATTAAACAACGTCGACCAACTCCAGCCGTCATACACAGCATGGTGTGCAGTCCAGATGAAAAACGTTGAATTTGTGCCCTCCCCAACGATACTATAATTGACGAGTGGGCCTCCGGGTGTAGCTGGGAGTTGTCTATGAGCCTCTTTCATATCTTCTAGGCGTGCCAAAGCTCGCCATTCAGGACGATCTTTTACGACAACCTGGAGAAATCCGAATTCATCATTATGAATGACACGTGTGCGTAAAATAGCCTCATGGGCGATAACTTTGTCCCATGCCGCTTTGAAACGCGCAACATCGATATTGGATGGAAGACGATACGTAGGCTGAGCAACGTAGGACCCTGGATCCCTACTGGACAACGAAATCAGACCTTCTTGTAAGCGGCTGCATGGATATATATCCTCAATGGCATCCAAAGATACGGCGCATTCGGTGGCAGCAAACTCTAGAATACGACGCTTATGATCCTGGGATATCAGCTCGAAAGGAATGGCCGGCATATCAGACTCGGTCGTAATTTCTTCCAACGACAGCACAACAGCGGTTGAGGCCATATCCGCTAGTTTTGGCTGAGCAAAGACATTCGCGACGTTCAGCACGATGCCTTGCTTTCTGCTTGCCGTTACCAGGCGCATAGCACTGATCGAATCACCCCCAAGGCGGAAAAATGAGTCCTCTGCACCTACTGAATCAGCACTCAATTTGAGCACCTCAATCCACATGCGCGACAGTGTGATCTCGACTGGCCCGGAAGGTGCACGGCCGCTGTTACCCGCAAGCCGAAAGGCAGCCATTTGAGATTCAGGTACGTCGGCCGCCAGTTGTCGCAGAACCTTGCGATCGAGTTTGCCAGATGTCGTCATTGGCATACTTGTAACAGGCATAAATATGGAAGGGACATAGTACGCCGGTAATGCCTCGCCGAGCGCTACTTCCGCCCGTTTTGCCGTAGCGCGCACGGAATCTGTCATATCGATGACGGCAGGTGACGATGCCGAGTCAACATCAAGACAAATGAAGCCAACTAGAGCCTTGATATCCGCAAATTTGACCAGTTCAACAGCGGACTTAATATCATTTGGGAGGTTGAGCTTGAGATGGTGCTCAATCTCGCCAAGTTCGATACGTTGCCCGTTCAGCTGTAGTGAGTTAGTAGGTATCTAAGTCAGCTTTCAAGACTAGGTTGAGACTTACTTTGACTTGGCTATCCTTTCTACCCATATAAATCATCTCTCCTTCAGATGTATACTGCACAAGATCACCAGTGCAGTAGAACCTGCGACCACTTGTGCCACTAGCACGGGCCCACTGAGGATCCATGATGAAAGCCAATGCGGTCTTCTCTGGGTCATTGAGATAGCCTCGACTGAGAATAGGTCCCTCGATGAGCAGCTCTCCCTTGCACCCGATAGGCATAAGGCGATCACGATTATCAGGATCCACGACCCAGGAAACACTTCCAATCGCCTTGCCAATATTCGCAGCTTCGCCACCATTTGTGAAGTCTCTCCAGGCAGAATTTATCGACGCTTCACTTGGCCCGTACTGGCCAAACAAGCGAACATATGGCCGCCATGTCTCGATCAACGCCTTTGTTAGAGGCTCAGCTCCGAGCCCCAAAGCCTTGAGAGAAGGAACATCAGTTGGATTGAGCAATGCCGCAACAGTGGGTGTGAGATCCGTGAAGTTTACATTCAATTCCGCGATAGCACCTGGTAAATCATTCACACGCTGTCCTTCAGATGGCACACAGACACATGCTCCTCTTTGAAGTGAGGTAAACATCTCTTCAAGAGAATTATCGAATGTGTAACTTGCGAACTGCAAAACGCGTGAACCAGGACCAAAGCCCAGTTTTGAGCCATGGGCTTCGGCACTGGTAACCATGGCGCGATGCTCGAGTACCACACCTTTTGGCCGTCCAGTACTCCCGCTAGTGAAGACAACAAAGCAGGGGTTGTGGGGCTCAACGCTCGTGCACGCTGGACCTGCGACAGGAGGTAGTTTATCCAAGAAAGCAGTATCGAGTACGATAATGTTCGGAGCCAGTCCAGCTAACTTTTCGACTCGAGTAGCAGTGGTTAAGACTACTTTGGCGGATGCATCCTCCAGGCGTGTCTGAAGAGCGGGCCTGGGATGCTTTGCGTCAAGAGGCACGGCTGCACCACCTGCCTTTAATACCGAAAGCATCGCGACGACCGCAAATGAACTCTTATCAAAACAGGTTGGGACAAAAGACTCGGGTCGAACACCTAGGCTAACAAGATGGTGTGCTAATCGATTTGTCACATCATCAAGTTCCCGATAGGTGTAACTGCCATCAAATCCACAGATAGCAGGTGCTGCAGGCTGTGGCAAGACCCAGGCTGAAAATTTATCGTGTACGCACTCATTGAGTGCAGGAGGCATAACATTCCACGCCTGAATTTGCTTCATGTGGTTGCTGCTGAGAAGGTCTAGCGCGGAGATGGGGCGCTTAGAATTGTAAACAATGTTCTCGAGGGCGCGCACAAAGGTACTAGCAACATTAGCTGCCTGGCCCGCCGAAAGATAGTCAGACCAGTAATCCAAGTCGACAGCTGCGCTTGCGTCCCCGATTTCAATGTTAACGCTAACGGGGTACTCGGTTGGATCGTAAATCGGTGCTATTTCTATCAAATCGACCCCTTCGTCATTTACAGGAGTCTCTGGAGGAAGGCGCCGATAGGATAATGCGGTGTTGAATAGGCTTGCGCCTGATAGATTTAGGACGTGCTGGACATCCGCCAATGCAATATGACGGTGTGGCAACGCCTCCATGTAATCCCTCTGGACGTCCTGAAGGACATCGAGAAGGCACTGTGAGCCCTCTTGGAGGCTTACTCGACATACAAGTGTATTGATCATTGGGCCAACGATGTCTTGAACACGATGTATGTCTTCAGCATCACGAGCGGACGTGAGGTACCCAAATGTAACATCGTTGCTTCCCACATAGTAGCTAAGAGTGAGTGCCCAGGCCGTGTGGAAGATGTTAGATAGTGTGATTCCATTTGAGTTGCAAAAATTTTGTAGATCAGGCATACTGAAGCTCTCCATGTCTACGCGAATCGACACCAGCTTTTTTTCCACGAGTTGGCCGTCATCGAGAGCAGGAAAGGAGCAGACCTCACTACCACTCAGGTAAGACTTCCAAAATTCAAGGCTTGCTTCCTGAGGCTGGTCGATGAGCCAAGAGATGTAGTCGCTATACGGTGCGCCGTTTCCTCGAAGCTGACCTTCGCAAGCTTGTCGAAGCTCACTTGCGAGCAAGCTCATTGAATGCCCGTCCATGATTGCATGGCTAATATCAAGAGAACAGAATGTCCGTCCGTCCACGGTGTCACATATTGTAAAGCGGTGATTAGGGCATTGTCCAGTATTATAACTGACCGTGCGTTGAGCTCTGATGGCCTCAATGGTACTTATTTCGTCCTTACATTTTATATGCACAATGTTCGGCTCGATTGAATGGAGCACAACTTGACTGTACAAGCCATCCTGCGTGCCAAAGTTCTCTATGAAAACTGTCCTCAGGGCAGGATGACGCTGAACGACTTGTCGCCAAGCATTTGCGACTGTCTCCCAATGAAGCTCAACACCATGCATCCTTAGCTCGTGTAGTGTAGCTGCAGCATAAAAGCCAGAATCTTTGTTCTGCGATAAAAGTAGGCCCTCCTGCATATTTGAACATGGGTATACATCCTCTATCTGATCAGGCGTGATTTTCATGCTCTTGAGGCTGAGTAACATGGATTCGAAGCGATTTTCGTTCAATGAAAGGAGAGGAAAGTCGCTCAGTGTGGGTGCTGGTTCGCGCAACACCAAACCTTGAATAATGCTACTAAGCGTGCTTTGACATTCAGATACCCAACGATGTATGAGTTCCTGATGTTGCATATGGCGATTGAACGTGAATGCAAACTTCAGGCGCCCTTTGAAAACAATAGCAGAAATTTCGAATAAACCCCACCGCGGAGTAATGTGACCGAAGTCAGAAGTACCGCCAGCGGCGCGGTATTCGCCCGCCATAGTATCAAGCGGCTGGAGAAGTGCATCCGCCCTCTCAAGTTGCTATCACCACCATCAGCGGGCACAATGCAGTTCCGTGAAGATAAACTCACTTGATACTGGCCTAGATAGTTGAATAAGATCTCCATTGGCCAATGGGTCTTGCATTGCTCTCGGCCTTGGTCCGTCAGACATTGTTGAGCAAAGTAGGGCCGGCCATTTCCTGGGATTCGTCGCTTGAAATCTTTGACTTTGCGAACAGTGTCTGTGGGGTCTGTAGACGGTGTTACTAGGATTGGGGATACTATATGATAATATTGTTAGCATACGCAAAATCGCTAATGTCATAATGGGTGACACGAGTTGATCGGTTGAGATCACGATCAACGGCCAACAACTTTCATGATAGTATGAAGTACAAGCCCGCCCTGAGTTGAAACAAAGTATTCCCAGAAGTTAGAGCGTACGTTGTTTGCTGTTTTATATTTCGCATGGGGAAAGAACAATATATGCGAAATATGCCGAGCCTGAGTCGAACAGGGGGGAAATAGTGGTGAGAAAAGATGAAAACGTACATGCTGTGAACCATCCAACAGTGCGAGAGATATCTACATCAGAACTCCATGGCTCCCTACCATGTCCTTCATTGAAGATAGCAGGGATTGGCCGGTCGACGAAAACACGTGACCATGACTGAATCAAGGCTGCGAGAAGCAGTTCGACCGGTTCTGTTTTGAATGCAGCATGGCAGCTGGTTAGAAAAATAGAGCTGATGTCCGATTCCAACTCAAATAACGCATGGCTAGCATTGCCGTAGGTATTATCTTCCCGTTGAAGGCCCCAGTACTCAAAATCCAACTGAGGAACATCTACAGGTGGAAGGACTTTGTCGGGATCTAGTGTTTGAGCATGCTCGATCTGTAATTCTGCCCATTTCTGAAATGGCAAACTTGGTGGTAGCAGCTCGCTGCCTCGCAAGATCTCTTCCAGCTCTTCCAGGAGCAAACGCCATGAAACTAAATCAATGACGATGTGGTGCGCAGTAAGAAATGCAAATTGGTCGTCTCCAAAATCAAAGAAGTTTGCAGCAAATAACGGGCCATGCTCATGGTCTAGGCAGTGCTGTGAGTCTTCGATCATATCATCGATTTCACGTTTTGATACTACTGCTCGATACCGAAATCGGTAACTGCCGTTTATGTCATCTATAAATTGGTAAATGAGTTAGTGGATGTTTAATTAGGTGAGCTTTTAAGCGGGGTCTGATAATAAGGCCAACTGTAGGTTGAAGTAGAGTCATGGCTGTTGCTATGGGAAAATCTTACTGGTCAAATGTTGTTGCCAACCCAGTTCAGCCGATTTTGAAAATCGCGCGCGAAGCATGGAGTGGCGAGCTATCAATTGCTCCACAGCCGCACGAAAGCTGTCTTTCGTGGTTTTTTGCTTCACCTGCAAATAGAAAGATTGATTAAAGTGACCTCGTCCCTCATTGGGTCGCTGGAAATATAGTGATTGGATGGGGGTCAAATCAAACGGTTCGTCGAAGTACTCGACAGTATCGTAGGATGCGAGCTCGATGGGCTTGACAACCCCTGCCAATTGGGCAATGGAGCGGCTGCGCAGCACTTCTTGTACACCAAGGCCAATACCGTCCTTCCGGCATTGGCCTACGACCTGCATCGCAGAGATAGAGTCTCCCCCAACAGCGAGGAAGGATTGATCGAGCGCAACATGAGGCAAGTTCAAAACGTGTGCCCATATTGACTGCAGTCGCTCTTCCATGTGTGCAGTCATTGATACGCGTTTTTCCTGGACCATGATTGTTAGTACACCTAAGGGAGATGGATAATCAGGGACAGTATACTAGGTATAATTTTTGCTGCTCAATTAGTTCCACGTTGTCCCATCAAAGGTACCAGGTGTCGGTGCTCACGAGCTATGTAAATGATGGGGAAGAAGATGGAGAAACCACATGAGGGTGAAGAATATCTATCGCGTCAAACATTTTCAGGTGACGCCTCAGTCAGTGGTCTAGTCGTCACAACCCCCTGTTGCACAAATGTCGCCTGTCAGAGCAACCTTGACATCGTGATCCCAGTCTTTTTTTGCCTCTATGAGGTCATAGTTTGGCGTATGCTGTTCTCGAGAACAGCCACCACCGCTCGGACAACGTCGCATACCAATAGCCGGTGCCTAGAAGTCAGACTTTGGGGATTCCGAGGAGGTGAACCGCCATGGTGAGACGGGAGATCCCAAAACGGAGTGAAGGCGACATGGCTAGATCTGCACATTCATGGGCAAATACCAGTGTGGACTGTTTGGGGCCTGTGGCCGTCTGCAGAGATGGGATCCAGTTAGATGCGGGCACGGCACCATGGCCAGGGCCGGCATGCCACCTGCAATGAAACGAAGCAAGAATCGGCGTCCGTAGAGTGGCCATAGATTGCCGTGGCTTGCTGAGTCCAAGCTTGCGCGCAAACACGAGATGTGGGGATGACCGGTGGCACAATGGCAGAGGGGAGGAAGTGATGCGAACGCGCACGGACACACGTGTAGGCACGATGACGATCGCGCCAAGTATGGCTAGTTATGTAAGCCACCTGGAAACCCGAGGCAGCTAGACCGCTTCAGCTAGGACACGAGCCGGATGCGAAGTCTCCGGCTGGGGGCACGTATCCGTGGAAGATCCTGCTCATCTCACATCGCAAACACCTTTCCCAACGGTCATCATGGTGTTTGTTACCCCCTGCACTTATCCCCGACTATAACACCCCGCAGATCGTCCGCGGCGCCCCGGCCGTCGTCTGTTTGGTAGAAGTTTGGTAACGTACTGTACTGCAAATACACCCCCTGGCCCACCAGCGCCCCTGCGACGCCTGCCACCGAATTCAACAGGGCAACAGATGCAAGACAACAGGACAGAGATGCTCATGACCAAAACGCACGAGAACACGTCTCCACCAGGAGCGGCGCGCCTGGACGTGCGCATGCCAGAAGACGCTCCACCCGACATCTCCTGACGCCTTCAAACGCTGGTGCCGCCGAAGTCGCCGTGTTGTGTTGGCAGCGATCGAAAAGAGCTGTGCTTCCCCATTCGGCGTGGCCGACATCTACGCGCCCGTCCGCCCGTCTCGCGGCGCTGCGCTAGAAAAGTGCCTTTCAACAGCTACCGATCCTTACCTGGTGCCATGGTGCCTGCGAACCCTGTTCCAAGGCCTTCACTGTGCCCGTGCACATGACGCACATGTATTATCCGGCTCCTGCCGCCCGTGTTTCCCTTCTGCTGGGTCCTTGACCTCATCATCATTTGCTTACCTGGCGAGCTTCAAAATTCTCAATTGTGGGAATCCTGCATGGCCATTTGGATTTGATCACGCCATGTGGCCACTGAGAGACCTCGCCAGCTGAAGCATGCCACCCCAGGACAATTTCTCGTATAGACATTTTTCCAGCTATGGGTCCCCTGGTTCTTACCGTGCCTTTCGGCCCGTGTACTCATTCTGATCGATCAACACACCTCGTATGTACAAATAGGATCTGCCCTGGTGGGGGAATGCACGCATTCAGAAACCCGAGCATTCGGGCCATGCACCCCGGTCCTATCATTACCCGTACGAAGTTCCTGTCTAATATTATTTCCGGGGTTTTACTCAACACAACTAGGATCTTCACCTATATGGCCAGAATGCTATGGTGCATAAGGCAACCTCTCTGACAGTCTGTGTGCAACCACAAATGCAGAAGGATCTACATTGCATTGAATTTCAAGGACCGCAGGGTAAATTTAGAGGCATTTGTGTTAGAGAAGCGGCTTTATTCATTATTATCCTGAAGTTATCCACCCCACTGGCAGTTTCTGCTCTCCTCGATCAAAAAGTGCCGGTGCTCACATCTGCTAATTGACTATGCTGTACTAGATGTTGAAGGATGCCATCCTAATCTATCAAACCTTAGCTTCGGAGTCCGATGGCGCAGTTGGTCTAATTGCCGGCATACTCGTTATACCGGGCATCAAGACGAAGCCGCTTGGTTGAGCGGATGCTTGGCCATCGTCTTCGACCTGGGCCGTTGTCCATATGATCCACATAGTCATCGACATTTATTGGACTCATGTCTGCATTAAGTGGGTCCCCATCGTGCTTGCGCTCAGAGTTTCTGTATACAGGTTATGCCGTGACTCGCAGAATGTCCGCCAATTCGGTATCTTCTCGCCTCACCCTACCAGGACCCACTGGCTCCGCCCCGCTAACAAATACATATTTTCGTCTATGGTAAGTTGGTAATGACAGCAACTGGTTGTCGTTCCGACCGCCGCCTGGGTCTTTTTGACTTTACCTGAGTGATGCGCGACACCTGCCTTCCGCGGAGCCACCGCCGATTGCGGGACTTGGAAGCGTGGTCACATATTCTATCCATCCTCACCAATGTCAGGGTGCCACAGAGTACCAATCCCAAGCACAAACTTTCCCTAATCTCCACATACATCGCAATGATATCTGGTCATACTACTCCTCTTTCATACAAGCACATAGTTGACCTCTATTACAACGATGAAATGCATGACGCTAATCATAGCATATATGCTACCGCCCCAATATAGGTTATTCGACCAAATATTCCGGCGCTTAGCCAAGGGGGAAAGTTGAACGATCGCCATATTAAGCAGTCTAGCAGACTTGGCTTCCGAGACACTCTTCCCCAGCCCTGTTACACCGACTTCTTCCTGTCAGGACTCATCTAGCATGATTGTCGAAAGCCAGCACGGATTTACGGGAATTGGCGGGAGGATGCCGAGCGAGTAGCAGGTTGGCGCAACTAGGTTCAGTATTATGCTTTGAGCCATAAGTATTGCCCAAACGCAGGTTGATGGCAGTGGCGCCGATCCTTGCTCCCTACACGGCTAAACCCAAGACACGAATCCATATGTACGAACTACCCTTGTTGCTCCTTGGATTGACAGAGGCTGTACATTCACCGACACGGTCGCCACAAGTTTCAGAACTTTCCATTATTCGTACTACTTACCATGTCTGTTCACATCCACAAATGCTCCTCCCCATGACCGATTATGTAAGCTTCAGGCAAGCCGCAGCTTACATGGTTTCTCATGATGTCGTCAGAAAAGGGTAGTTGCACAACGTCCGTCAGCTCTACCCAGGTCCACAAGGTGATGCCGTGTCCGGAGTTGTTAGGTAACCTTTGATGTGTTTGCTAGGGTTCACACTAGTCGTGGTGACATTACAGGGTCCAAGACACTTTAGCTATACCCACGCGGACGGTATGGCCCAAGCTTACGGCGACATGTTCCCAAAAGAACAACGCCGCTGAGGTATTGGAACAGGTGCTAAGGATCCGCCACCGGCTGAGCTGATCAGCACGTTGTTGATCTTCATGAAATCTAGTCAGTAGCGAATTATGAACCCACAGTTCCCATCAAGTCTCTTTTCATGTTCTAGCCAAAGCCCAGACGATCTGGCAACTGCTTCGCAACCATTGCAATGGCATCAAAACAGGCTCGGCACTGTGTTGTGAGCGACGGGACATTTGGGCCTTGGGCAGGTCCAGGATGCCGAGGGTCCTTTGATTTTACGCTCTTGTTTGAGGAGTCTATTCTCACAATACTACCCCTAGCTCTTGTAATTATTGCCACACCCTTCCGAATATTGTTTCTATGGAAGAAACAGCGAAAGGTTGAGAGGTCAACTTTACTACTCTCTAAGCTGGTATACACTACATATCTGTTGTTTTTTCGCTGAACTGCAGGTTGGCTAAATATTTCAGGTTCTATGGACCGTACTTATTGCATTCGATGTGGTCCACCTTGTCCTATGGTTCAGACATCAAAAGCCACGCAATCGTGTTGCGGCTCCTTCTGCGGCCTTGGGTCTCGTTGGTAGCCTCTGTCTTATCTGCCTTTCGTTCTTCGAACACATGCGATCAATAAGGCCGTCATGGTTATTGAATGTTTACCTGCCGCTCACCGTGGTGTTCGATACGGCGCGCTCGCGGACATACTCTCTTAGCCCCGACCTCAATACCATCGCTACGGTCTTCACCTCACGCGTTGGTATTAAGCTAGTGTTGGCAATAATCGAAGCGCAACCGAAATGGCGATTGTTATTGCCGGAGTTCGCCAACAACCCACCAGAGGCTATAAGTGGTCCATATAAACGTGCTATGTTTTGGTGGCTGAATTCACTACTTCGAAAGGGATATTCTGAACAGTTGACTGTTGATGATCTCTTTCAATTGGATAAGCATTTAAAATCGGATTATTTGCATCACCTCTTTGTGTCGTCATGGGACCGACGTAAGTTATCCCATAATTGCTGATGTAGTAAACATTGATTGACAGTACCACTTCTCCAGTAAAGCACAAAAGCCCCCATTCGCTTTTTGCAACCACGTTAAAGAGGCTCAAATGGCCAGTCTTGGCTGTAGTGCCACCCAGATTATGCTTAATCGGCTTCAATTTCTGTCAGCCATTTTTGATAAACAGGGCCGTTACGTTCTCTCAGGAGTCTACCACGGTCCAAACTAAAAATATTGGTTATGGACTGGTCGGCGCCTACGTCCTGGTTTTTGTGGGGATTGCAGTACGTATACCCAGCCTACTCAAAATACAGACCCCTGTGCGGCCAACTGCTTACGTTTTGTCTAGGTTTCTACAGGCCAATACCAGCATAAGACGTTTCGGTTCATTACTATGATGCGCGGTGGGCTCATTTCGATGCTCTATGGCAAGGCTACAGAGGTCCCGCTTACGGACGTCGATACCGCATCGTCGTTGACATTGATGAGTGCCGACATTGAACGCATTGTCACGGGCATGGAGACTGGGCACGAGGTACGTGAATCATTTTCAAATCCGCCCATCTAAACTGGTTTTGCTTTATCTATATGTGAAGTCCACTATTTCGGCTTTGAAAGCATTACAGGTTCAAAGATTGCGCTAACATTCTTGTTTGATACAGGTGTGGTCGAACACACTCGAAATTGCATTGGCCATGTACCTTCTCCAAAGAGAGCTTGGTGTGGCGTGCGCGATACCTATTGGAGTAGCCGTCTGTAAGTCTTTGATACTTCCGGCCATTTCACTAGCTTACTCTATTTCAGTGTCGTTTCTTGCTTCGCTAGGCGCGACTAGCCTCGTGATGCAACGCCAAGCCCTGTGGCTTGAAGCTATCGAACGCCGCATCACTGCCACCGCAGCAATGCTTAACTCTGTAAAGGGGGTGAAGATGTGCGGGCTGACGGATGTCTTACGCGAAGATTTACAGCGACTACGAGTTGAAGAACTTGACATTTCAAAGAAGTTCAGGAGGCTTCTCATCTGGACTATGATGATATGTCAGTATACCCCTAAGTACCGCTCATGAACGGCGCTAATAGATCACAGCGTACATATCGACCATAGTGTCACCTATCCTTGCCTTCGCGGTATTCTCAATTCTTGCAGCGAACAAAAATAGTACTAGCACGCTAGATACAGCGACGGTCTTTACGTCGCTCTCACTTTTCACACTTCTCGCGGAACCTCTAAGTTCGCTAATTATGGCTCTATCATCCCTCATGGGAGGTGTAGGCTCATTCAAAAGAATCCAGGATTTTATATCTATGGACGGTAAGGCTGAGAGACGCAAATTTCCGTCTATCCATGGCAGCATTTCGTCAAGTCTTAGTATTGATTCGGAATCTGACAAAAACTCCGAGATCTCCCAAAAGGATCGCCCATCCATGGAGTTAGGCGATATGAACTCGTTTAGCTCTCCCGCAGTTGTCATCGAGAATGGCATCTTTGGGTGGGACAAGAACAAGCCGTCGGGTACCCTGCATGGCATCAACATGATCGTCCCACGCGGAAAGATTACCATGGTCGTGGGCCCGGTGGGATGCGGGAAGTCGACCCTGCTTAAGGCAGTTCTGGGTGAGTTGCCGGTCATGGGGGGCACACTACAGTTGTCATCCTTGCGGATCGCCTTGTGCGACCAAACTGCATGGCACGTGAACGGCACGGTGCAGCAAAGCATTGTCGGCGTATCGGCCTTCGATCAGCGATTTTACTCGTCAGTAGTCCGCAGCTGTGCATTAGATGAAGATCTACGCCAATTGCCCCAAGGAGATCAGACCCAAATTGGTAGCAAGGGTATTGCATTGAGCGGTGGCCAAAGCCAACGTATAGTAAGGCACCCTTTTTTCACCCCACCCTTTAGACCCCGCCTTCGCTTACAACATATCTTTTCAGGCGCTTGCAAGGGCAATATATGCCCAGAAGGACATTGTTATACTTGATAATTGCCTTAGTGGACTCGATAGCCGCACTGAGAACAAGATATGGCACGGCCTTTTCGGTCGTGACGGTCTTCTTAAGCGATGTCGGACCACAGTCCTTATCGCCTCATCATCAGGTAAGTCACTGCCGCCTTAATCCACCCTATCAAGTCACTTCACTAACGTTATGGGACCATCGCAGCCAAACGCCTTCCATATTGCGACCATATCGTCGCACTAGACAAGGGAGGTAAGATTTCGGAACAAGGCAACTTTGAGAAACTGAATCGATCTGGTGGATATGTCTCAGGCTTTGACCTCGCTCTACCTGACTGGAGCTTCACGCCGGATAGGAGCGATCATGAGGCCCCACCAAGGTATAGTGAACGACCAGAGGGTAAACAACTCACTGAGGAGGAGATCCAAGCTGAGGCAAACCGCCGTACAGGAGATGTGGCTATCTACGGATATTACATTGGCTCAGTGGGTTGGCTACCTAGTATCATCTTCATCGTTTCGATATCCATCTTCATCTTCGGCATATCATTCCCCAGTAAGTGTACATATCTTTACTCCTACAAGAATATCATTGACCTCACTCAGCTGTTTGGGTAAAAATATGGGCGGAGTTTAATGAGCGACGCCCCAATCAGCGCCTTGGTTTCTATCTCGGCATTTACTCCATGCTTGGTGGTTTAGCATTTGTGTTCCTCGGCATCAGCACTTGGTATACAAGCCCGCCACACCTTGAGAACCACAACTTACTCTTCGTATAGGCAACTGATTATCACTATGGTACCACGTTCCGGCGTCAAATTTCACAAGAGGCTTCTTGACACTGTTCTTGGGTAGGTGGATGTGGCCGGATCATATGCGACCTACTAATGTGATGTAGATCCCCCATGTCATTCTTCTCCACGGTTGACACTGGTGTCACCCTCAATCGGTTTAGTCAGGACTTGATGCTTATCGACATGGAACTGCCGATCACTGCACTGAATACTTTCGCAAGTACGTTTTCCCAACTTCGCACCTGCCCGCACCTTAACTAACACTGCATTAGCTTTCATGCTTTGTATCGCACAAATGGTTCTTATCGCTGTCGCAGCTCCTTTCGTGGCCGTGTCTTTTCCCATTGTCTGTGGCATTGTTTATGTTATTCAAAAGTTCTACCTTCGTACATCCCGTCAGCTGCGATTTCTCGACCTAGAGGCGAAGTCACCTCTATACTCTCAGTTCAATGAGATTTTGGAGGGCTTAGCAACCATCCGAGCATTTGGGTGGCAAAGCTATGTTGAGGAGAAGGCTAGAGATCTGCTTGATCGTAGTCAACGCCCCTTTTATCTCCTTTTTGCGGTCCAGCGTTGGCTAACACTAGTTCTGGATTTTGTTGTCGCCGGCGTAGCCACGATTCTCATCGTTCTCGTGGTTGTACTGAGGGGTAAATTCAGCGCTGGTTATGTCGGTGTTGCACTTCTAAACGTCGTCCTTTTCTCGCAGAGCATTAAGCTGCTCATTACGTTCTGGACGCAACTGGAGACGCACATCGGTAGCGTGGCAAGGATTAAGAACTTCACGACTAATCCTGCTGCAGAAGATAAGGACACAGAAGATCATATACCACCCCCTAACTGGCCGAGCCGAGGAAAGATTGACTTTAACGATATCACGGCATACCATCGGTAAGTTAACATCTAGGTCACGCACCCTCAACATAAATGCTTACCCTCTAGGACCGGTGAGCCAGTGGTTCAAGATTTCTCTCTATCAATCAAGCCCGGTGAAAAGGTCGCCGTCGTTGGCCGCACTGGAAGGTACACTCATTTTATTCCAAACATTATGTTCATATAGCGCGCTGATATCATGTAGCGGGAAATCTTCTCTCGTTCTCTCCCTCTTCCGCATGGTGGAGCTATCACACGGAACCGTGACCATTGATTCACTCCCCATCCACCGCCTACCCCGCCAAACAATCCGATCCCGACTCATCGGTCTCCCGCAAGATGCCTACCTCCTTCCTGGCACCGTGCGGCTCAATGCCGACCCTCTCCAGGAGAGCAGTGACAAGGCCATCATGCAAGCACTAAAGGACGTAAATCTGTGGGACAATGTGATCGTAGCAAAGGGCGATGCGGAAAAATACGACCACCCACTGGACGTTTTGGTCGACGAACTCCATTTGAGTCACGGACAACGGCAATTATTTTGCATTGCAAGGGCGATTTTGAAGCGCAAGAGAAGCAGTATATTGATATTGGATGAAGCTATGTCCAAGTAAGCCTTCGTACCTAGCGCGCTTATGCATCCTTACATGCTTACACATCACAGTCTTGATTCGACTTCCGACTCCACTGTCCAACGCCTCTTGCGTCAAAAGTTTCCCTCTCATACTATCATCGCCGTTGCGCATAAGCTCGACACAATCATGGACTTTGATAAAGTTGTTGTAATGAATCAAGGTGCGCTTGTCGAGTATGGTGAACCGCATCGGTTATTAGAGCAACAAGGTAGTTGGTTCAAGAGTCTGTACGAAGATGTAAACCAAGATACAGATGACGGCGACGACAGTATAACGCCCATTTTTTAACAACCTATTGATCAGATGCATGTAGATACATACCTCTTGTAAGGAAAAGCTTTGTGATATAGCACAGGAGGGGTGGCAGGTCTAGCAAATTTCATTTTTGAAACAATGGCAGGACGTTTGAATTACTTCCAGAGCATTCTTGACATCTTGAGCACGACGCGATGTAGTAGCAATATCAGCGAAATAAATAGATAGCGCGTTAACAATCTTCACATTTCATCACGTTGATGATGCAGGGTGAATACGACAGCACGTGATATTACATTCACCCTTCTCATGGGCCAGTCCGTCTATCTCCGGCATAGTTTACACTTAGAATCTTTAAATTCACATATCCTTAGGGCTATCCTCGCTGCACTAACGCCCACTCATCCAACACGTACAAGCTCCACGAGGACACTCATGCCAAGGCGAGTAAAGCCCTGCATGAGGAACGTCTGCAGCTCTCGTAGGCGCTGCACCGAGCTGCCAACCTTCGTGAAGGAGGCCGTCATCTGGCAGTCGATGTACTCGATGCGCAGACGAACCAGACGGCGACAAGTGAAGACACCGTCAAGCTGGTACTTCTTGACGATCTCATCGAGGCGCAACACCTTCCTCTCCTTGGAGCGAACTGGGTCAGTGGCCTCCATCTCAACCATGTGCCTCTCGTTGAAGCGAGAGGCCGTGATGCCTGCCGTGTGCAGGGTGAAGGTCATGTGCTGCAGATTTGGCAGCGAACCCGTCATCTTGAAGTACGGGTTGTCAACCCAGTCATCGGCTACGCCCGAAAACCAGTACAGGCCTGGGAACTCAACCTTGGTGACGTTGAGGTGGAGAGATGGCAATTCGCTGGAACCGAGGATCTTGGCTGCGTGGTGCAGATCCGTCGTGTTGGCCATGTTGAATGTCATCTCGCGGACGACAGGGAGCACGGTCCCGTGCCACTCAGTAGGGTCTTCGGGCTTGAAGACGATGCCGTGGAGGAATGAAGGGCGGGCGGGATTTGCGTTCGTGCGCTCGCGCTCTGTGCTGATGAAGACGGTGATGCCACCTTGAGTATCTGTGAGCGAAGGGAATCGTGAGTTTTCAGAAGAGGAAGTTGTACCAGCTCCGACGAGGGCACGGATGGCAGATCCAGTCAGGTTGGTGGCTGCAGTTGAAGAAGGCATCGATAGCTGTGGCGTCGAGTTGCTGCGGACACGATCGCCACGGGCAGTAGAGAGAGAAGCTCCATGACGCTGATGACGCTGGTTACAGTATATTTTAGTAATGCACGAAGCCAGGGAGAGAAATTAGTAGGATTCAGGGAGCCTAACATTTCCAGATCGTAGAGGAGAAGGATCAGTATTGGTGTTAGAACTATCAGGATTGCAAGGTCCGCTGCGGGTTGGTGTTGAGTCCATGTTCAAAATGTTGCAGTCTAGTGTTATGGTGGGAGGTCCTGTAAATGACTAGCAACGCTTTGAGGGTCTCCTGAGAGTTTCCGCAAAAGTTCCAGGTGGCGAAAGGCGCGAGATGGCAGAACAGTGTTGACAATGTGGGAGATAGGAGGGAAAGCTCCAGCGAGCAGGACAGAAATTTTATATCCCAGCATTTTTGTTGTGCGTTTGTTTAGTGGCCTAAGTGACTGACGTCGCATCAGGAAAAAAATTCTCCGCGACGCGAGAAGACAGCGTTTGCGAGTGAAAGTAAGTGTAGACAGCGGCCGCAGAATAACATAAAAAGAGTACCCCTACCAGACAATTCTTTTGGCATAGTCATGGAGCGCAACTCTTGAGGGCCCCTGCACGCATATGTAGTGTATATGGGGGGCTTCGAAGTCATTGAATCTGCTTGGCCGGGTGCGTATGAGGTAGGATGGTGCACTCAAATAGAAAAATGACTGGGTATCCACTGATGCTTCTACAATCATCTAGCAATTTTTTACTGAAGAGAACAAGTATAGGTACTATGTTGGGAAGGACAGGGGTTATAATAGGAGCAAACGACCAGGCTGCACTTTTAGAATAAAAAATGACAGAATCTGGAGATAGTTGGAAAACATGATTCTGGTCTGTGGACAAGAGACGCCTAGTAAATAACAAGCCTGGTGAGATGTCAGGATCGACTTTGATGTTGACCCGTATCAAGTGACATGTCTTCAGGAAACTGTATCACAAGAACGTGAACTCCTGATGAGCTTACAGGCGGGACTGGTAATCGCATTAGGAGGAACAGTATTGAAATTCATCATTGGGGGACACTGACGAGTGTTACTCGTGAAACTGGCTTATACACGAAGCTGGACGGCAAAGAAATGGTCAAACTCGGATAGCACAAAGAAGTAGATGTCGTCTGAAGGACTTGAATGAGGAGATGTTGATGGATGACAGCAGGCTCGCAAGCTATGCCTATTCGGGCCTACGGTGCATGACGCGGCCCCCAGCCAAACGGGCAGGAAGCACAATCAGAAGTCAGAAGAAGAGTTTATAGCAGCAGCAAGAATGGCTAAACGTGTGAAAGACAACGGCCTCGAAAGCTAAATACCAGTCTCATCAGAGGCTGGACGTTGAATGAAACATGAGTTTAGGTTAGCGGCTGACATAACGCGTCACCCTCGGCCTTGGGACCGCGACGCCTTTTGAAACCCGCGTTACAAATCCCACGGCGTACCAAATCAAAGACCATGACTTATATCTCGTCATTGTCCTCATTTCCCTCCCTTCACGATATCATGGCTGGTATGACCGCCGCCAATTCTCCCTTCCCGCGCACATAGACAAAGACGTTGGAATTTGCCCGTTGCAGGCTGTAGGCTGTGCTGGATCCGGGCTGCTGTCATGGCTTCACGACCGCCATCCTCGCTGCGAGACTCGGTGGAAGAAAGCGCACTCCTCCTCCTGCCTCCCTCGGCCGCGTTTGTCCGCCCGGCGCTGCCGTCATCGCCGCAAAAGCCGTGGGTGCTTCTGGTCGTATTGGCCCTCTTCCTGATCGCCATAGTCGATATCGGTGCTTACTTGGGTGAACCGCCGCGGACGCGCATCTTTGAGGCCAATATATGTCTCTCGTATTACCGCGACCACGATGCATCCGCCATCGGCGCCCATGGTACCGTTCCAGAGAAGCTGTGCAAGATCGACGCCGTGCAGCAGAAGCTGGCCATGATCTTCGGCTGGCAGGACACGTTTGATGCACTGCCGGGTATTCTGCTGGCAGTTCCATTTGGCACCTTGGCAGATCGGGCAGGCCGCAAATGGATCTTCGCTGCAAGCTTGATGGGCCTGCAGCTCAGCTCAGCATGGATTTTGGTCATCTGTAAGCGAATGGGTAAAGTCTGGGACATGCGGCATGGCTGATCACCGACAGGCTATTTCAAGCATCTGCCGCTGCAGTTGACATGGTTATCGTCGGCTTTCTTCGTCATTGGTGGAGGACCCATCGTTGCGGTTGCACTGGGCATTACCATGATCTCCGACATTGCGCCACCCGAGAAACGGACGACCATCTTTCTCTATCTCACTGCTTCTGTATTAGTAGCAGAAATGCTTGCCCCAATCCTGGCTGCACGCCTGATGCAGAAGGGTGACTGGCTACCTCTGCTCCTAGCCCTTGCAATACAGCAACTCGGCGTCACCATTGCTTTCTTTTTTCCGGAGACGCTCCACCTACGGGACCTACCAGAACCCCAGGATGAGGTCGATCAGAGCATCGAACTTATGTCCAAGGGTGGCCATTTCACGCTAAAAGCCCAGTTACGGAACTTCCGCGTAGCCTTCAACTTCCTTCGGAGCGACTGGACACTGGGCCTAGTGGTATTTTCTTTCATGGTAAATAGACTAGGCAGACAGGCCATGACACTGCTGATCCGCTATGCTTCAAAGCGCTACGGATGGGAGATCAAAGATGCAGCCTACCTGCTTTCCTTCCGCGCGGCGACCAATCTGTTAGCTGTCGCCGTTTTTCTTCCGCTGCTCAACTGGTTTTTGCTCAAATACCTCCGATTACCGGCACACCGGGCTGATCTATGGATAACACGTGCCTCCATAATTCTGACCACTATCTCATTCCTTATCTTGGGAACCGCCGCCTACCCCGCGATCCTGGTTTTTGGACTTCTCATTTACAATCTTGGTACGGGGTACAATGCAGCTATGCGTTCTATCGCCTTACACGTGATCGGTGGACAAGCCAGCCCAGATGTAGGCAAATTGATGAGCACCATTGCAATTATAGAAAGCATTGGGGTCATGATTGCCGGGCCACTTCTGAGTCTCATGTTCCAATGGGGCATGGATCTGGGGACTGCCTGGCTCGGGTTGCCGTTCCTGGCCTGTGTTTTGGTGTTTGCAGGAATGACTGTAGTCACTTTTGCAATAAACGTCGGGGATCGTGATGTAGGCTATACTGAAGTGCAACACGAGGATGTGATTGAAGACGAGGAAGCCGAGCAGCATGGCAGGTCCTCTGCACTCGAAGAAACCCTTCCACACCGACATGTGATTTGAAAGCCGTGTTGCAACGTGTGTTGAACCATGCTAAGATGGTTAACTTTTGTTGTGGAATGGAGGCAAAAGCTCTGTTGAATAAGCCCCGGAGATTTAGAAAAAATTAGTCGTTGTACGCCTGCAGGTTGGCGAGGTGTCTTTGTCATTCCTGCCCTCAACAGCTGGGTGAGCTCTCTCGTTATAGAAAGGAACGTAGAAAAGAGCAGGAGCAATACCCGTTAAAATAGCAAGCGGTTGTCGCAACACCCACCCACCCCTTCTCTTTCATGCCTACTCTTCCATTCCATAAGTGTCCCCGTTTCATCTGTCAACGCCTCCCTTTGCCATAATTTGACACGTTGGAGCCGCCATCTTGCTGTTCCGCTTCGGAGTCAGTGGTATCATCTCGCCGACCAGATGCTTGCCCGGGCGTCAAGCGACGCTAGCACTCGACTTCGTCGCTCCAAGTCAACATCCACCGTACACAGACACCCGCCTCCCATCTTGGAACCCTTTGATCCCGATGCGGCCCAGCAACAGGCTCTAGTTGCTGCTACCACCGCCTTCTCTCGGGCACAGGCTCACGATGCGGCAGAGCGAACTTCTCAGCGCAACTCTGAGATTGCAAGGTCGAAGAGCAATGCTAGTCGAAAGTCGTTCATGTCGAAGGGCCAGGGTAGCCATTTCCCTCCGCGAGACTCGAGTTTCCGCGGTTCACAGCAGGCAATGGGTCGAGGTGCTACCAACCAGCGGCAGTTTCAAGCCTCCACAGCGAACCCTTTGAAATTTCCCTCACTCTACCCTGCCCCCAGCATCGAAAGACCAGTATCAGCACCCAAGCCACTTTCGGCACAGCCTTCTGTTGCTTTCGGCGAATACTCACGCCCAGTTACCCAGCCTAAGCCTGGCCGACAAAGTGCCTCCTCGTCGATCACGTCTCAACAAATTCGGAAAGCACGATCCATGTACTATGCAAGCAGCGTTCAGACCGGCTCACCCATAGCCCGGCCGCCTGCACAGTATCTCACTTCGCCGCCTCTTTCAAGGGTGCCGTCCACTGCTGAGATTCCAAGTGCAACTGCACCATCCCGAGCTTCGAGAACCTCTCCACCCATAGAGCCTCGCATACCAGTCAAGGTTATGAATGATGAGACCATTGAGAAAGCGCGCGACAAATACTTAGAGAATTTCCAGCAGCGGTCCATAAAACACAAGCCCTCCTTGTTCTTGGCACCTTTTATCAAGAGACAAGACAGAGCCAAGGATAAAACCAAACGTTTCAGCGTGGGCTTTGCATCGACATCCATAAGCAGCCAACAAACACCCCATGAATCAGAGGTCGATGTCACACTCAACGACTTCATGCCCCAAGCAGAGAAGAAGGAAAAGAGATCATTCTCGGGTTCGCTTAGGAAAAAAATCAGGCGTGTGTTTAGACGTACATCGAAAATATCGCCAATTTTGCCGGTCCAGCAGATTGAGGCAAGCCGAAATTATTTTGATCCTCCTCAGGTTGGCGTTGAGAGCGCTGCCATCCAGCCTACTATTCCAAGTCCAGACGAGGATGTCTTACGGCGGGCTCGCAATCGTACTCCGTTGCTCGAGGCGCGCCATCCAAGCTTTCTCCGATCTGGGTCTCGTACAAGCAGCAATACGAGTGCTAGAAGCAACCGTAGCAATAAAAGCCTGCATAGCGAAGTACACGCCATAAATCCACTTGCCTCTCGAACAACAAGTTGGGGCACTTCGTCTGCAGGAGACACCCTTGCCCAGCGAACTCTCAAACGCCTGACCGTTATACACGAAGCAAAAGACAGCATTGGAAGCGAGGCTGATCACCTTGCCTCCATATCTATAGCGAGAAAGATGCTGCCCCTTGGCGCTTTCCGCGATCCCATGCCCATGGACGGTCTGTTAGAAGAATCTTCGGCATCCGTTGATCCTAAACGCGTTTTCTCCGCATTGATGAAGGAAATCGAATCTTCAAAGACGAAGGAAACCAAAATAAATTATACTAATCACAGCCCTAGTTCTGAGGGCGATGTCTTCGGGTCAGACAAGACTCAGAACTTGCACTTTGAATGCAGGGAGCTGCATTCAAGCGACAGCAAAGACTTCCATCCGAGCGTCAATAATGATCAAAAGCCGACTTTTCGACATCCACAAAATGCCTTGGCGCAAAGTACCGGAGGTATGACTAACTTCTTCCATAAAAGGGGCCATGGTATCAGGTCTACCATTCGATCCGTTACCCCTCGAGATCAGCAACTCTCGCCGTGTCCTAGGCGATCAACTGTTTCGATCCCTAATAGTGATATAGGGGTATCATCCTCTCCTTCGACAAACAATCCTGATGAAAATTGTATCAACATCAACGTTGGGTTGGTTCAAGTGTTGATACTACTTGTCGGTGTATTTCTCACTAATTACATTTAGGTTTGCAAACCAGGATCATTCCGCCCAGCTATTCTCGCCCTCCGCTCGGCAGATCGAAAAGCGCGTTGAGAAGGCGAAAGATCGTTGGAAAACACCACTAGATGATATTGAAAAACTTCACTTCCCACGTGAGACTAACCGAACCTATGATATTACCAACTTTTCTCAGCGAACAGTCTTATACGACAACACCCGCAGCTTCGCGGAGTTAGACACGACGTTACACACTGGTGTTCCCACTTCGTATGAATCTCCAGTTTCGCCTCCTCCTCGATCGATAATGTCCCCACTGTCTCCAAGCATCTACTCGCGGAATACCGATGGTGTCAGTATCCTTCCCAACGATAGTGTTGTGTCGTTCGACGACAATGACAGGCTTGAAAGACACCACGATGGAGGGTCGGCGGTAATCTTGAAGAGCCAATCAGTACGCAGCTATGTTGTTGGAACGCCTTCACCTCGTCGCCCACAATCTACACATTCTAGCCGCGATTGGAAGGTCTGGCTGTCCAATGAAGTTTCAAACATGGAATTCACGAGTCAGGAAAATCTGACTATCCACGAACACTACGCATCGTCTCCTGGCAAGTCTGTACGAAAGACCAGACGCCACTCACAAAGCGAAGGAGAAGATACAACTGAGATCTTGCGTCCGTCATGCGACACAGTTACTCCACTTGCCGACGGAGGTACAAGCGTTCCTGCAGATCCGCACCTTACTAAAAGCGCCATGATTCAGACCAGTGTAAACCAAGACCAGTGCTCTGTAGGAAGTTCGATGGTAGTCCTCGAAAGGTCACAGTCACATTCAGACACGTTCAAAGAGGCGTCTCCAAGGGATACACCATCAGATTTAGGGGATACACAGGCGTCCAGATATGCCTCACGGTCAGGCTCGATTCCTCTTTTACCTACAAAGATTAAGCCAACCGTACCGAATCTTATTCATTCTAACTCGCAGCCTTTGATCGATTCGCCGATATCTGCGCGCATGAATGATCGATTTCCCTTTATAAATACCGGTCGAAAATCAAGCAGCAATAGTGCCAGGTCATCGCGTATGTCCAGGTCACCACCTGATAGTATTACCTCTTCAATGAAGTCAAGGAGAGCAACGCCAAGCCCCAGGATATACTCTGACTTCTCTGCTCCACCTACCAAGAACATAATACCGCAGCTCGCAGACACAACTCCAAAGAAGACCGATTCAAGTCAGAGGAGCAAGGAGAATGCGACACCAATATCTACAAGTGATAGATATGACCCTAGAACATCCAAGGTCTTACCGTCCGAGAATGTTTCACGTCCAAGATCTTTGCAGCCGCTTTCCTCCGCAACTCTGAATCGTAATGTGACGAACATGGGCCAGTACACCACCAATACCTCTGATAGCAAGCATTCAAAGCGCAATTCAAGCCCTGCTACTACACCTTCACGACCACGCATTCGCGCCATTATACAACCTACCTCACCAGACAAACTAAGTCGGCGACCGAGGAGCGCTTTCGACCTACGTGGACCGAAAATTGCGCCACCGCGCCCCGCCTCAGAGATCAGACGGCCTACGCTGTATATCAAAACGCCAAAAAACTCACTAGCCTTGAACAAAGAGCCAAGTCCGGGCGCTGAAGAAAGAGCCATCGATAGCATTCTCGAGGATGACGAACGCAACGGCAGCGTTACACCTGGTCAGCGTATGGCCGATCGCTTCCTACGCGAGCGGAAGAGCACCGGAGGCCTGGAAACTTGCAAACACCGAGGAGGGCTGAAACTGGTAAGGGAGGATACCCCGGCATTTCTTTGATTCTGATGCATCCTTGTGAAGGGACTGAATGACGGCTAGCGATACATGGTACTCAACATCTGGTTCCACACCCTACAACTATTGTTTAAAATCGAGACACTTTTATGGTAGTGTATGATGGATTAGATCGAGGTTGGCGCTCATTGGATATGGTATCGCGGTTTTGGTTGGCTACTTCGCAAAACATATGGCCGATATCATAGTGTAACTGTCTCAATGCACATTCGTATCTTCGAGCTCAAGTCCCGTTGTACTGCACACCACTCTTTCATTGCACAAATTTGTATGCGCATGGTTATATTCGGACTATCAGGCATAAGCGCTCTATCCCAACTATGTCGGCGCGCTGTATGGTGCGGAGACCGCATCGCATACGTTGCACAACTAATCATAGCTTCACGATTTGGGCCTGCGATTAATGAGCCTAGAAATATCCACAAATGGTAGGTGCATCCCAAGTGATCGATCTGGATCGCACCAGTAGGATTATTTACGATAATTGTTGGATGTTTCAACTTGTGCACTGCGCAATGTTTCGGAACTGTAAGCGATAATGGTTGAAACGAGGAGTTGTCAACGTGATTCAAGGTTAGTATGTGGTGCAAAACAGGGCATCCATGCCTTGTGGAGGAACCTGGGATGTGTATGTGAAGGCGTGTTTCAGCTCATCAAACCGATATTGCGCTTAAAAGTGACCTTCATGAGGGAAGAAGGCCAAGGAACGAAACACGTGAAAACAAAGCCAGACATCCACCTCCGAAGCGGTAAAAACCATAGCATAGACTAGTGCCGAAATCCAACAAAACAAAATTAAAGCGTGCCTGACTGCCGAAATCCAAGGACCAAGTATGTGGGGTACCCCATAAATCCCTAGCCCTTCATGCGAACGGTTGCACGACATATACAAGCCGTCGATCTTGCTGCCGGCAGTGCTTGTCTCAACCGAAACACCCTTGTTGCCGGCAATACAAGCCTCGACGATATATTTGAGGCCGGCAGCTTAGCACAAGCTTCAAAACAATGATGATGTGTGCGACGCCCCATCCCATCACGGCAAAAGCAAATGCTGACCGGAACCAGAAAAGTGGTTGATGACAAGAGTATTCTTCATGTTACACTACGAGTCTACCCATGCGCCTTGCCGTGTGCTCCCCAACACCATCACAATGCTGTCTAGTCTCTATCTCTACCACCCATGCATATGCTTCGATCAAGATTCCGCCAACGCCAACGCCAGCGCCGCACACTTAGAAGTCCCACAATGTGCCGAAGGCATGTAATCCCGCGGCGCGACAACCTTGCATCATCTCGTTGTTGCCCTGCATGTTGGACGTGATGAAAATGACCTCTGCGCCGAATCTGGTCCAGGTGTCTTTGAGCAGCTCCATTGTGTTGGGGCGGCCACCGCGCTTCTTGGAGTCCCAGAGGATCATGCGCTCGGGCTCGATGTGCTTGTGGATTAGGCCGGTGATTGTGGGGCCAAAGGTTCGCTCTTGGTCGGAGCCGATCCAGATGAGGAACCAGTCCGGGCTTTGGATACAGGTGGATAGTGCGGCGCCGATGCCTGTTCCTGTGCAAACGCGAATGCCACGCTTGAACATGGCGGATGCGTGGCCGACGCCAGCTGTTGGATGTAAGTGAATGGGAATGCAGGTTTCATGGATAGGCCATACCAAACTTTAGCTCTCGCGTCCATACTGTCTTGGGTGGGTTGGCAACCAAGTCTTTTGTAAAGTCGCCTTGAACACCGCAGATCATGTAGTGGTGCGTTGACTTGCGGCCTTGACTGATGATTCCAAATGCATGATACTCCATGATGGAAGTGCGACTAATGCGGCCTAAGAGGCCTTGCTGCATTCCACGCTCGAAACGGAGGACTGCAACTTTGGGAGAGGGGATCTCAACTTCAACCGGAACTTCTCGAAGGGTAACCCATGGGATCAGAATACTGATGAGTGTTAGTATTGTTCAGTTACTTTGCAACCAGGGACTTACAAGACTGTCATGAACACGGCGAACCAGAGTTCTTGTGCACTGAGCAAGGAGTGTGCGTCAGATCGCCATTCCCCACGTTTGATGTCATACGTGTTTCCCATGATAACAAAGGCCCAAGTCATCTATTGTCGGTCAGTGAAAGTTCTGTTGTAAGCAGGAACGAGAATGCGCATACCGCGAGACCCAGCCATCCAATGAATCGATGATGCTTTTCAAACACATTATGATAAGTACTGAGAGGAGATTAGTCATCAATCCCCTGAACATAGATACTGGCTACACTGACTTTCGAATCCAAGGGAACGCGCTCAAGACGGAAATGATGATGAAAACATTCGTGATGATACCGCTCGCTATCACTGCTGGATGCTGAACTGCACGGTATCGAATGATGTCTACGACTTTGTACACTAGCCACCTAAATGACATGTCAGATCGGAATGCCACAAGATCACGAAGGGTCTCTTACGCTGCGCCAGATAGGGCACATCCCGAGTGAATGCCTCCAACGTGTTGTAAAACCGAAGTAGCCCCGTACTTGATAGGTAATGGGGCCCACTGCGAATAAGTCAATAACCACCTATACGTAGTCGAGGAGTGCTTACGCTTCGCAGGCCATAGATAGCCACAATGTATAAGAAGCGCATCCATAATTCGTTTCTAAATAAGACCGCGCTGAGCAGATTGCCTAGAACCAGGGCGCCGAGGTGATTTTCGGCGTAAGGAAACCGGCCAAGAGCGGTCATGATAATACCAGCGCAGTTAAGCAAAATGATGAGGATGAAAAACTTCCGATATGTATTAAACCATAGGCCGAATAGTATCCATTTTGGGACTTTCTTTTTTTGAGGCTCTGGCTTTTTTGGAACGGTCGTTGCTAGGGCAGTGGCATTGATGGATCCTCGCCGGACTGCAGGGCTTGCTGCTGGCCATGATAAAGACAAGTCCGGTATACTGGGATTTGGTGTAATTCCTTCGTGAACCGGGGAAAGGGGTGACAAATGTGTGATCTGCGTTTTGATACAGAGCTTCTTCTCCTGGTTCATGTAGGTGAACGGGACAGGGGCAGTCAATTCTGTTGTATTGTCGTACATGCCCTTCTCCGCATCATCCACCGAGTCATGACTGTTGTCACGACTAAGGTCACTTGGTGGTTGAGCTACCATAGTTAGTATGCGCCTGTCGAGCTTCGAGACACAGATGCTGAAGAACACAGGCAGGGGTCAATGCTTCGAGACAAAGATGCTGAGAAAGCTGCCGGCAGGGGTAACTTTGAGATTATGAATTCATCCGCGGGCTGCAGTCTTATTCAATATTTGAAGGCCAAGCCCCACCACTACTTGGGTATCAAACCATCCAGATGATGTGAATGATTCTCATAGAAAGATAGAGGCTGTAAAACACACTAGCCGGATTTGCCGCTTGCAGGTTTGACTCAGTATCCAGGTGAGTGTGAGCCTTGCAGTGGCACGCGGGCAACTACCGCCCGTGCGTCCTGTTACACGGAAGGCGTTTCCATCTAGCCCTTTGAAGAAATATATGAATAGATATTGTGGTTGTTCGTACCGACATTGTGCTGCTACCATAGGTGGTTCGGGTATGAGAAAGGCCCCACCAGTGATATAATAACATCTACCAAGACCCGAAAGAAGCTTAATAGAAATCAGTAGCCGAGAGCGACCACTCAGAAATCGACGATGAAAGTTCCTTGGCATCGGCCCAGCCTCACACCATTGCCATGTTGGTCGAATCACTGCCTACAGCCCGGATACCGGAACCAGGCAGAAGTATCCACGAATTCCCCCAATGTTGTTGGAGTTCTGAGCATCTCGGTCCGAAGTCCGACGTTTGGCGATTACCCCACGTGTCATGTGTACGATTTGCAGTATCCAGAATCCGGGGTTAATTTGGATAAATTAAGCTCAACCCAAACACTGTTTTATCACCTCGTTTACGATGGTACGTATCTAAGCATGACATGAGATGATCTCATTGTACAGATAATGTGAACAACCGTGGGATAGGGTGTTTGTACGGGAACGAACGAACCTATGATAGTCTAGACGTATCGGTGGGGAACAAAGGAAAATATGGCTATATGATTCGTTGATTCGTCCATAATCGGCTCTTGTTCCTGAAATTTCGAATTTGAAAGCCATAGCTCGACTGAGCCGCACTCGTTGTCAATCTTTCTTATGTTTCCATTCCCTTAACTTTACTTCGCACGCACTTGCTACGATACTCCTCTACCACAAAAACGGTGGTGCGGATGTGGTATGTGGTGATGACCTGTAAAATTATTGAATTTGGGCAGCAAAGACACAAAGCGAACAAAGAAAGCCTCAGCGATATGCGTCATTGTAGAGCAAGCTAATGGTAGCGCCACATATTTCAACCAGAGGTGACGCCATGTCAGCAAGTCAGCCTTCTGGAACGGTTCCGTGCGCTGGTACTTTAGAGTTGATCCCCCTTCCCAGTGCGGTCGCACGCGGATAGTATTAATTTAGGCCTAGTGTCGCAATATCGGCCCATGCCACGCAAATTACTTGGGCAATTACCCATCACGTGCGGCACTAAGCGTCCCTCGGTATCCTCTTTAGGTGCGGGGAGAAGCTTTAAAACCGGGTGTGAGGGCGGATCCATGGAGAACTGCAATATCAACGAGATCACAGGAATCCGCCGTGGGATGCAGTGTGGGGTCAAAGCCCCCGATATTTCTTTAATAAGCTTAGTGTGAATCGGGGCATTACAACGTTATTTGTTGATTTGAGAATCTTTGTGGGCGTGTATTCTTAGGTGCGATTCTGCAAATCTCTGATCGGCGGAGGATGCCGCGAGCTTCGCACCCGAATATTGTAATGCGAATGCAAGGGTATGACGAGAGGTGGACAGTAAGTTGCACTTTTCTACGACGAATCCGCTACGCAACCGGTGGTTCATGGTGTTCGCTCTTGTAAGGGATCCCTAGGTCAACCATTTTGCATACCTTTCGGTCGCTCGAGTACGCCATCAAATAATCTATTTGTGACCGGTTTCAATGAATATTAGGAGTACTAAGATGTTTTGCATAGGAATAGTATTGTGAATCTTGATTCGCCCATCTGGCATAAGCTTGAGGAAGGCATCACGGTTCCATGTTGAGGTCGCGGCTTGTCGCACCGGCACTCCCGCGATCAGCAACTAACCCTAGGTAGCCTTTAGCGCAATCAAAGATAGCGATCCAAAGACCAACAGAACCTACCCATGTATATCAGCGTCTCACGTTCTAGAAATGCCAATGTAATACCCTTCAGCATCAGGCCCCACATTAGCCTATGACGTTGATAAAACCAAAATGACTGCAATACGATCGATTTAATGCTTGGTACGCAGCTCCATTCCTTGCGCTTGCATCTCAGATACGGAGCTTGCTAGAAACTTGCTCGATGACGGTTATGCGGGCCTTGAGTGATGTGAAAACTCGCAAACTTAGTCGCCTTAACACGGTTTATTGCGACTTGTTGCTTGGCAGTTGCATAAGATCTGATGCCACCCGGAGCGAAACGAGTCCAATCCTAAAAGATTGTGTATTTTACGAAATTTCGATTCAGGTATAATATATGTAGATCGGAGTTAGAGCTAGATCAATATGCATGGTTTTGGTGGCGGAGCATTAGTAATATCGATGTTAATCAAATATTCTCACAAGACTGATGTTGACAGCTTCGCCCACCTGTCAAAGGAAGGTATGCATCTGCAGAACGAAGCAAGTGGTTGTATAATCATTTCTCCTGACCTGGATTATGCGCTTAGTAGGCTTTATGGTTATCCGGAACCAGAACTGTGTGAGATTTCGCGAATTGTTTTGGTTCCAGGGCCAGTCCGCTCTTACTGACGCCGTTAGAATAGATGAATGAATACACAATCAAAATGGTGGTATTTGTCGAGATCTATAGACGTTAGGTATACCGAATAAGAAACCTACCTACTTTGTGTTGTCTTATGGCCGACGCGTTTTAAACCCGAAAGGAAGAATGACAAAGAATCTGATTAGAGTAAATTTAGTATCTCTACCCTCTTTTGTTCCCTTGTTTGTCTGAAAATAAATGTTGGACAAATAGTCTGTCATTTCGAGACATCAACAATGTCAGCTTATTCCTTCAGTCTTCTCGTTGAATGAATCCATCTCCGGATAACTTTGAGCGCCTGTATCACAATCCGAACTTCGGTAGAATGCCAGATAGCAATCTTTCAAGGTTCAAGACCAGGCTGAAGATCGACCGTTGCAGCTTAAATTGAGTGCATACCCTCAATTTCGAATGATCAATAATAACCAAGAACTATATACATCTTCGCTATGACCGAAACGAGAAACAGAGACTTAGCCATCGCAGCTTTAACACTGGCAGCTAATATTGTAGCTGGTAGGATTTTTAGTCAACCCACTGGTCCTCACGAATTTAGACGTTTTCGATTTTTTCCTAACGAGATCCGCGAACTCATTTACGAGCATGCAATGCGTATGGGTGGTCATTTTACACAGCCAGTATCTATAGCACCACGCGGAATTTTCAATCAATATCGCAGTCTCAACAACTGTTTACCAGCTTCATGTTTTACGAATAGTCAAGAGAGCCCGATTGCTAGATCGGTCTTTATACGTAACGCAACATTCTACTTCTATCGTTGCCAGGACGCTCCGGCCATGGCCCGATGGCTTACCATAGGTAGCCGTTCCAATAATCTTTCGTCAATAAAACAGGTTGAGATTGACTATATACCCCGATATCGCGTCAATGGCCTAGCTGAAGATATTGATCTACTGAAGAGATGCTCGAGTCTTAGAAAAATCACCATTTCGGTTCCGTTAAAAGCTCTAAACCGATCTTCCCACACGATAAACCAGCTCTGGGTTCAGCATATCCCATACCCCCTCTCCGAACTCCAATCCAAGCTAAAGTTAGGAGATATTGTCAGATGCGATAACCTATCAGAAATCGTTTTCAATATTCGAACTCCATACAGCGCAATTAAAACATCGCAGATGCATTGCATAGCCATTTTGGAAGTTTTCGTAAATAGAATGAGAGTTGACTTTGCTGCAACAGGACGAGAGGTAAATATCTGCATATCTTTCTCTCGCTACGAAAACTTGATACTAGCTTTTGCACAACAATAATATTGTAACCTATCGATAATAAACAGCATGACTTGACTTGCTTTCTTATCTCGGGGTATTTCTAGAAATCTTCCATAGCGTACGAGATGGCCTCACCGACATAAAACATTATACCTAGGTAGACATTTAACTTCAGTACCCAAGAAGTCAAGAATTTTCGCACACAACTCTTAAATCTACATATTTCCCTTAGATTAAACGAACCTATTTCTATAGTAGCCACACTCGCATATGATGTTTGCCGATCTATTTGATGATAGTTGTATGTTTTCGAAGCAGGGATTCTAGAAATCTAGCACCGTAAAGTTGGCGGCCGATTCAACACTTCAGCTTACCAGAGCTTTTCGCATATTCAAAACCATTATCAATACAATATTTGTGTCAAATAATACTAAAATCTGCATAGAGTACTAGCCCTACTATTATGACGTGCGAATATTGTGTTGGCTTCAATATTAGCCTACAGTAAGCTGACCGTACCTACCCATAAGGCGAGATAGTATGCTGATACCAAGAGCAGTCGACTTGCTCCCAGTCAATTATAAATGGTAGGTCCAAAATTTGAAGTGTTCGCCAAGCATCAAATGTACAGACAACTATTATTTTTCTCAAACATCAGAAACCTATGTTCTACAGTCATGGAGTGAATCGGTCCGAATCATAAAATACAACTGCTCCGGTTTGATCATTTCATCGAAATATAATCCGTAATTCGTATAACCGCATGCATGAACGAATCGAAGCTAGTTGTATCGTCAACACTTGCAGTCTGAGCCTGTTCAGCTGTGGGAACCTGGTATACGTAGCTGGGCATTGCTCAAGTAAGTTAGTGTGCATACTAGATAGGCAGTTCCTTGCGAACTTCAATCCACCACTTATTCTCGCAATTGAAAATCACAGCAGGTCGAATGGAATTAGGATAAAAGTTTCTCCATCCCCTGGTGCATGGAAAAGGTAGCCCATCTTGTATTTCTTCGAGCTCAACATTCTGGTGCTAACGGCAGTGATCTCTGACCCTTTCTTCTCACCTTGCAACACTCAGCCTAGAAACATCCGAGGCTATGGCACCCCTAGATAACACCACCCCATCAACCCGCTTCCGGAGTTACAATGTTTATCGCACATCTTATAAGAAGATTCGCGACCATGAGATTGAGGTCGGTATACTCGTTCCGAAGCACTTGAAGCCCGGGAAGAGCCCACTGTTAGTCAAATTCCACGGCGGAGGCCTGGTAAGTTGAAGCGACATAGTATTACGGCGGTCTAATTTTAACTTTCAAGGTCACCGGTACAGCGCTCTACCCTGATTGGTTCTCGGCCTGGTTTGTCCCATTCACGCAACGCAATAACGCAATCATTGTATTGCCAAACTACCGCCTCATCCCGGAGCACAGCGGCAGCGATATACTTGAGGACCTCGCAGATTTCTGGACTTGGTTCAATGGTGGCGGCGTTGAAAAATTCCTTGCCTCCCAGGACATGATCGTCCATCTAGACTACGACCATCTGCTTGTTTCGGGCGAGTCCGCAGGCGGCTATATGGCCATTCAGGCTGGTCTTACTAGACCCAAAGGCGAGATCAAAGCCATACTAGTTCAATACCCGATGACTAACTCGCTCCGCTTGAAGCCTACAGAGACTTTCTTCTTTGCCCCTTCCCCACCGTTGTCGGTCATAGACGATCATATGGCATCGATTGAGCCTGGCGTAGTTATATCCAATGCAGATTTCCCTGCGCGTATGGAGCTCATTTACGGACTGGCCGTTTCTGGCCGTTTCAACGAGTTCTTCGGCACAGATAAACATCTTTGGCCGATTACCGCCATAGAGGACGCGAAATCACTTCCGCCAACATTAATTTTCCATGGCGAGCAGGACACCGTTGTCAGTATCGAAGATTCCAGGGCCTTCGCAAAGAAGGCTGGAGATGTGGTTCCAGATGCCGAGATTAGGCTTACAGTGAGAGATGGTGATCATGGATTCGATGATGAATACAAAGAGGATGAAGAAGAGTGGCTGAGGGAGGGGCTGCAGTGGATTGAGGGGAAGTGGCTTGCTTGACTGGTGAGAAGCTCTCATTGGGTGACACGTTCGCCAAATGCATATTTTCAATAAATATCAAGGCATTGTTTCACCTTTATATGATGAACTATACCAGTCCCAGTAGACAGGCATGTTAAGGGCAAGCCTCTTAAATTTGCATGTATTTACTGATTTAGCACTACGTTATATATCTGGTAACTTCACTCAACACAACAATGATAATCAACATTGATAACCCGTACAACTAGAGTGCAATATATGGCAGATACGAAAAGAGCTTATCCATCCACCGGAACTATTCTTGGACGCTTGCACCTCCAAAAGAATCCTAAATCCAAAACCCAGTCGACTTGGAACAGGTCTGCAACAGGCTGTTCGCGTCCCTGGTCGTTGGTCGTCGTCACAGAACTTATTCCCATGTGCCGCCTCCCGTCCCTCCCAAGGTACATGCCGAAACAGTACTTTTGTTTCGCTAGGAGGACCTTTGCTTGTAAGTGCTTCTCCTTATCCGTACTATCTTGCACCTGGAACTCTTCATTGTTCAGAATCGGGCTATCGTACACAAATGCTGCTGTGTCGAGAATTGATAGCCAGTCCAGCCGAGGAGTACGGTAGTTTGCTGGAGAACGTACAAAAAAGAGACAGACGGTATAAATGCAGAGGATAGCAAAAGCAGCGTGAAAATTAGTACGATTAATGACCATTCGGAATTTTCCATTTGGTTCGCGCAGCCCGTTGAAGATTTGGCCTGCTACAATAACAGAAAAGGTCGAAGTGAGCGCAAGGAATGCGTGCCAAGCTACGTAGATGTGACCGTTAGACACAGCGTTGAATATAACCACAACAGGGTTTGGTGATATGTAATCCAACAATAGATTCTCCTCTGCGAGTCCGGGTGTGGAGAGCCCCTCAAGAGCCTGGCAGGTCCGGTATCGGATATCCGCTACGAAGAATACTGTGCTGAAATACATAAAAAGAAAAGCTGGAAGGAAGCTAAAGGTGATCCCAATAATGATTTTGGAGATAAAATCATCAGTATTCTCGTCACTTGAACGATGAAGATAATCACCGATCGACCGGGCCTCAATTGATTCGTAATTGTTACGTCGGCTAAATTGTGGAAGGTATTGCTGGAGCCCAGAGGTGCTGAAGGGTAAATAAATCGTGCCGTCCGACATGCTAATAATCGATTTGATTATACATATGAGAGAAGAGAGGAACATGAAGATCAGAAAGAAATCTGATGTTCCGATCTGCAGGTAACGATATCTCGAGTATTCCGGAGAGCACACTGTGTCACCATCACAATTTCGAGGTTTTTCTAAAGTATATATCAGAGAAGTTGAAGTTGTTAGTGAAACTGATCGCTCCATACCTGATTCTGTGTATATTGACTGGTTGCATCCTTTATTGAGTTGATGATATAAATGAACAGAGTTATGCAAACCCTCAGAGGTGACCCGTGTGGAATCTTGTACGTCTCGAACATCCAACGATTTCCCTTCTTTGCATGTTCAGAGTTGTTTTTGAAGGATTTAGATCTTGACTTACTGTTGAGAAACCGGATGCCATGAATAATGGGACCATTCCTGTCTTGTTGCCAATAGCCCAGTCTCAAGACGCCATAATTTGGTCCCCATGTACGGGCTTTTACCTGAATTTTGTATCCGTTGAGGAACTCAGTACCTGCAAATGCTTGTCGACAATTCAGATTGCTCAATAAGGCAAATTGTGAGGCTAGTGAAGCAGGTTCCCACTTCAGGCCTGTCGGTCGATTGAGCAACTTGAAGAACATCCCAGCAACACTTATGACGATCATACTGTATAGAATAATCAAGATTGCAGAAATGCCCCCTGAAATGTCTGCCGTCCATCTTATGCCATCCCATGTGACCTGCAGCAAAGCTGCTTTGAGTGGCGTAAGCAAAATTCCAACCAGGAGTGCTGTGATGTGTATCAGCAGGCTCATGTAATGACGGCCTCTTATAAAAGCTCTAATCGCGCGAGCATCATAGTCATATTGAGCGAGTGAGCCTACCGCGTCATTATTACCCGACACTCGATTTTTAGAAGGCTCCCTGGAGTCGATTGGCACAGAAGCCATTGTAACGTACGGCATCAGACGGAAGTATGAACGAGTTAACGACCTCCAATAAATTGCCGTGATAGACCCGACTAAGGTAGGGACATATTCGATGAGCATTTTATTGGAGCTAACCCGAGTACGAAGGCGCGCTGGATTTGTGCGGTCAAAGTGTAAGAGTGTCGCGAGGCCAGCCAAGCAAGCGGCAAAAAAGATAAATGCAAGAACCAGTGCCCAGTTTCTCAACACTAGAGGCCGGAAATCCAGGCTTGGGTATCCCTCTGGTACGTCGATAGGATAGTATTCTTGATCAGTTACTACCTAACATAAGCCTCAGGACATGTGATAGAGTTGTGGAAAGGGAACTCTAGAATAAGTAGCTCACTGGAAGAGATATCGGTGCTGGAATGTGGGGCTATTGGCCTGTCTGACTTAACCCTCTCTTCTTCTGAATACATCTGCTGTGTAGTGCCTTCGTTTGTTCCCTGTTGACCGAAGTTGTGTGGAAGGCCTTCCCGTGGTTCATGCATACTTCGCCCTTCCGTCAACTCCATTTCTGTGATTGGGGCGATAGACGATGCCATCCAGGCGGAAAGCGAATAATTCAGACGGCAAAATGCAAGACTATTATTTGATCAAACTGAACAGCGGATATTTTGCATTCCTTATATATAAGCTTGGAACGGTTTTCCAGAGCCTCATCATGTGAATAGCAGCTGAACACTCCAGGCATTAGTCACGTTCAAATCCCGAGCGCTTACAGCTAAGTGGCTTTTAAATTAACCAAGAGAACAGTGCTATAGGCTGATACAAGCCACTAACTCATGATAGGGAGTTTGTGGCTTCACGCTAGCGGGTGCCGCAGCAAGGCTGAGGACTCAGCCCTAGGCAACACCGAAGCACTCATAAGCATTGGCAGCTGAAATGAGTGTCCAAACCATAGTGTAGCAAGAGAAGAATGTCTGTAAGAACAGCTGGCTACAAAACGAAAAGATCTAACGCAGGATGCCAGTACAAGTAGTTGCTTTGCGAAGTTGAATATTGATCGATTTTTTTACGTCGGTGCGTGAAAATTAGTGATCAAAGCTTTCACTCACCTACAGGAACGAAAGTTAACGCTATTTGCTAAGCTGCTAGAAAAAGTAAGATGAAATGCCACACACTATGTATAGCTGACATAGATAAGATACAACACTAGAATTGTAAGATAGTAACAGCAACATAACGCCCAAGCGCATTCTGCTGCGATTAGGCCTCTATTGCTACTTGTCCACTAGTAGAATTTTGTTGGAAGTATTCCAAGTTTATATTCCGAGCTAGTACAGCCAACGTATTTTCTAGCTACTTTTAACCTTTAGTATCATTCAGACATCAATCAGGAGCTAGCCTGTAAAAAAATGATATTGCCTTAGGAATTCCCGCTTAGACTCGTATATGCAGACCCTTTACCATCATACATGCACACCAATATCTTACAGGCAAAACAAGCGACCGCCTTTACCTGCCCATTGTAGCAATAGAGATTCTAACAGTCACTACCTTAGCAGATGATATGCTACGAGCATTCAAGATATAGATGGAAGGCCAGTGTCTGTTGTATCCACCAGAGAATCAAATATATAGAATTAGGTTGGTTTTCCGACCCAGTCCAATTCAAGCCACCTATACTATGGCCACGCCTTCAATACACCCTGGTCGTGACTGAGAACATACTTTCAATTGATGTGTACAAGAATTGCACACCGACAGTCTTGGGCGTGAACCATGGTGGTGGGTGGGTCAGAAATGACGGCAATGTTTTGGAGACATTTCTGTAGAATATATGAGATGACGAAAACCCCGAGAAACCCAAGAGATACAGTGTTGCAAATTAATGTGTGGTTGTGATCTAAGAATATATGTAGACCTCGAGATAGATTGGAAGGTACAACTTCAGAACCAGGAGTGGTCACATCATAAACCTGTCCCAACATCTCCTACCCCAACAGACAACCTCAAGTTCTTCTTTGTAAGGGCCGCCAAGAATGTCTGGCATCCGTCGACTAAGTTTTTCTGTGCCTTTGCCCTCTTTCACACACATACGCTGATCTAGTACCACTTGCCACAGAAAGCCAGGAACCCAAGCAACATTGTCCCAGTGAATAAAAGTCATCTCCCAATCTTTTATTTCACCATCTCCAATAATAAGTTCAACAGTCATATTTCTCTAACCGGGATCGCTGTTTGTAAGAAATGGGCGCCGATCGGTTCTACCAATTACTCGTTCAAATCTGGGTAAATCTCGGGCGCGGTGATCCTCTCACTCTAGCCCGTTTGGGCCCCCCGTCGCGGCTTTCAATAATCGCTCATACATATTGGAGAAAAACTCCTCAAAAGGTGTCATAAGGGCCACAAATCATATTGAAGTGGATAGCAAGGAAGCGAATCATATTATGAATGCCCCGGCGGCCAATCCGACCCATAACACCCAGGCCGTGGCGCCGAGATAGACCGCAGCAGCTGTACTTATTCGCAAATTTTGTGCCGCACGATCGAACGGGTCTATTCATCCATTCCCCAATATCTCTCTCCAGGGAAACGCCCTGTAACAAGATAAATTCCACACAACGGTATCGGATCCAGGAGGGCGAGACAAGCAGGTTTTAGATGTAGGGCGAGTGTATTTAAAAAAAAAAACACTGCGCAGAGTTTCAGAGTCGGAATTTGAAGATGTTTCTCTAGAAACAATGGGTTCTCGGCTTCGTGGAAGATGCCTCTATCGAAACCTCGCTTCACAAGGCAATCACTGACTAGGTAAATCTCTTGAGGGCCTCCTGTTCGGACTTGTAATATCATGGGCGCTTGATTGATCTCTTCAATTGAAGGAATAACTCAGTGGGATGCGTCGGGTCAAAGTATGGAATTTGCATAGTGATAGGCTTATCGACCGGCTTAACTTCTCGCCGCAAAACTTGTGTAGCCGATATCCCTCATCAATACTCCTCTCACCGTTGGAGGCTTTTTTTTGGCCCGTTTTGTGATTGGGGATGATGGCGTACAAACTCAAGGAAGAAGGAAGCTTGTCTAGGAAACCGCTAACGGGCGGTAACAACATGAGTTTATAACGCCGCAAGATATAAATATACTACTTGAGTACTGGGGAAATATAGTGTTGGAATGAGTATTTAGCACTCCCAACGAGAACGCCAATACCTGTTCATCTTATTCCCTGTACAGCGTAGAGTGTAATTGGTGCAACGTGATAATAGGGGAGACCCTTGAGATATAGCACTTAAGAGAGTGCTACAACGATACTCTTGCACGCATCAAAGATTGACCATCCCCCAGTCAAGAATGTTAGCCGTCGCGGTATTCGCCGTCAAAGATGTTCCACCAAGGCACAGCCGACAGATCAAGGCTAATCCAGATCACATCAAATGCATCGATTACAACAAGTTTATTTCCAAGACGCGAGGCCCCGTTCGCCTCTTATAGCTTAATTTGAGGACTACAACCAACAAACAAGAGCTCGATGCGCAGCCAAAGTTGAAACCTGGGTATACCTACCTGTAGCTCTTCTCTAGCGTCGACCCCGCCTAGTGGAGATGGCTTATTGACTCAAGAAAGGGATGAAGATAATGGCTCTAATGTCAGCACCGGTGGGCGACTAGTCTCCAAGTAGACAAATTATAGATTACGCAAGAAAAGAGGTGGTCCAAAAGTGTCCAGGCGGCTTGTCAACCCGCAACGTAAAAAAGATATATCGGTTGATTACAGTCCCAATTTACGACATTGAGCTTAGCACATAGCTGGGACATGGCACTAGGCTCTAGGATTAGGCAGGCGCAGGTGCGCAAAGTCGGTGGAATCGTGACACGTCTGTCAACTACCCAGATAGCCAGCCCGTGGGGGCAAATCGTAAGAAGAGTGTCCTCTCCTGCCCCAGGTGTGCGGCCTCTCATACTCTCGCGCAGCCAGAGTTCAGCGTTTTGATCCCCGTTCTGAGCTCAGAGCGTGGTCATCGTATTCCGGCCATAACAACTGGACCAAGCTGGCAACCACGCCGATATCTCGAGCAGCCAAACGCTGTGCATGTGAAATCGCGCAAGTGCTTCTTTCATGGATCAAGGCGGTCCCAAAGTAAGGTTGGCAAAGGGATGATTGCCGATCGTTACGAAAGCGCTTTTGCCTACAACAGGAGTTTATGCAAGGAGTAATACTAGATTAGCGCATCCCTACACTCCCTGAAAGAGAGATTCTCGAGACTCAGATAGCGACGAGAACGACGACACAGATGAGGGAAAACTGACCGATTGATCTGGTCATTTTAGAAAGTCTGGGTCGCGTTCTTTACCGGTTTCCGAGTTGGCAAATGCGATAAAGGCGATGATTCCAAAACCGCAAGAAGGCGGATCCAAAACCCCTTGAAAAATGCACCACTCATCACGTGTTAACGTAACCCAATAGAACAGCATAATTGATACTCAAGCCCATCGAACCCAATGGGTGGCACTACTGCTCCAACCACCAAAACACAGTGGGTATCAGAAAAAAACTAGGCATAAACAAATCCACATGTTGACGACTTACTTCTCCTGCACAGTAGCCGCCTCCAGCTCTTTGGTGGTCGGCGTATGCGTTCCCGACTCGGCCATCTTCTCGCCTTCGACGACCTGCATAGGCTTTCCGCGGCGGCCGCCCTTGCCCGTAAGATCGGCCCACATGCCGCCGAGATTCCTAGCCAAGCTTTGCCTGCCCTCCCAAAGCGGATAAACGCCGACGGCCAGGGACGAGCACATGAGCCAGATGATGCCGACGATGACCCAGCCGGAGAAGAAAGACTGACTGAAGATGTAGCCGGTGCCGTAGAGAGGCATGGGCCAGAGAACAAGGAGAACAACGGTCATGGTGGCGGTGGTTACCTTTGCGATTTTGGAGGCGCGGAAGAGCTTGGCTTGTTCCACGGCTTCGTCTTCGGCGGAGAGGGCGGTGTGGCGGCCAACCACGGCTTCAAGGTCGAGATTCGCGGCTGCGGTGACGTCGGAGTCGTCGACGAGACGGATGTTCTTCATGGACTGCCAGTCGTAATTATCTACGGATTGATCAGCATATGGCGATTTAGAGACCAAGTCGGAAACATACCCATGCCAAACATCAGAGTCAGAACTGGGATGAATATCATGGGCGAGAGTAACGCGACGACATTTCCGGCCAACATGGGATTATTGGCACCAGACGTAGCAACAGAAATGACTCCGTTGTTGAGCTTCGAAGTTGTAACCAACCACGCCGTGATACTGCAAACGAGGCCGAGAATAGGGCTCAAGGTAGCAGCCCAGAAATTCTGGCCCTTCCACATCAAAGTCAAGGTAGCCGGAAGCACAGCGGAAGAGATGATGACGCCCATGAAAACATACAACCAACCCATGCTAATCACAATCAGCGTGGAAATAAATGAAGATAGAGCAATATTACCTAATACCAGCGTAGAACAATCCAGTTGAGAAAGCTGCCATCACAATACCCCAGCCAGCAACGCATGCGTGGGAGATGTACACGAGACGCTTGCCGCTTGCCTGAGGGTTGACGTAGGTGCCGTAAATATCATAAGTCAAGATGGACGACACAGCAATGAGTTGAGCGGAAAAAGCGCTAGTGACAGCCATGAAGACAATCAAGAGAGTCGCAACAGCGCCACCGGAGCCGAGAAGCGCAACTGCGGCATAAGGAAGTGTGAGACCGGCGCTGATTGATGCTTCATCCATGGGCTTGGGGTAGGTGGGGAAGTGTACAGTGTTCTGAAGCGAAAGGGCAGCAAGACCCATTGTGGTTGCGCAAAGCCACTGCAACAGATGTTAGTATGCGATAAAACTAATTTCATGTTGAACTTACTGGAATTGCAAACCAACTAAGACCTCCAATAATGTCTGCCAAATATTAGTCCCACCACTACCAACCAGCTGGAAACGAGGCACTCACATCCAGGAAGCGCATGTACAGGGGATGCTGCAATAGCCTTGTTGTAGTCTATAGAAGGTCAGTTACAATCCAATCTACATGTCAAAGCTACCACTTACATCCGTTATCCATGAAGACGGTACCGAAGTTACCAATGATATCTAGCAAGTTAGTAATGGGAAGATTGAATTTTATCAACATGAGTAAACTTACTAATAACAAAGAAAATCGCGCCATCCTTGCTTCTCATCGTAAGATAGCTACCGCCAGCATTACCTTCCACGGGCGCATGCGCCGCAAGATCCGTAAGACGTTCATACACGGCCTTTGTAGATCCAAGCACAGTCCCGCTTGCATAGGTTGTGAACGCAAATGTCAGGAGGATCGCAAGCAAGATGACAGTGTGGACGTAATCCGTGAGGAAGGTAGCCTTGATACCTCCAAACATGGTGTAAATGACGACACCCAATGGCAGGAGGAAGCAAGCCGCCGCAGTAGGGACACCAGTCAGAGACGAGATGACGGCAGAGCCGCCAGTGAGCAACATGGCTGTGACCAGCGTGTTGGTGAACAGGCCAAACATAATGTAAACAAAATGTGTTGCGGTTCCGTAACGGGCGCGAACGGCCTCCAAGAACGTCTGGAGCTGTCAGACACATATTGGTCGTACTCATTGGGCAAACGTACATGCGCATTTGGAGCTCTTCTCTTCAATTCAATCGCAACCGTAGCAAACAGCAAGATCTGCACAGTAGCACCAGAAGCGTACCAAAATGGCCCGGAAACACCTAAACCAATGAGTCATACTCTACGTATTATTGTCAAGTTGAAAAAAAAAACTTACCGTATCGAAACGCAACCGACGAACTCTGCAACAGCGTCGCAGCCCACGTCCAAGACGAAACAACGGCACTCGCAACAAGACCAGACTTCACGGTGCGCCCGGCCGTAGAAAACATTTCCGACGTCTGCAGCTCATTGTTGTAGCGCTTCAGCACCCATGTCGTAAGAATCTGCACAGTGTCAGCAACCATAACCAAATGCGCTTTTCCAATCAATGCACCACTACCTACCATGCCAAGCGCGAACAAAAAGCCAATACCAAGCACAATGCCATAGCCCCAGGCCTGGCCTAAGGGCGAGGCAGAAGGACCAGTTGGAGCAGGACCGCCAGCCATAATGTGACACCGAATTGCACTTCAATGCTGCGCGTGTGGAAAACGCAGTTGGCCCAAGATGGGCGGGGGGGGGGGGGCCCACGACATATCTATACCTCACGGCCGTAGACGCCCTGTTTCCCCACACGTTGCACAAATTCTACGCATGGCAATCTTCACCGGCCCATGTTCCGCTAATCCACGATTGTCCCAAGATGCAAACACAAACAGATTTCCATCCTAATTGGTTGCAGATAGGGGAGAAACCAAAAAAAAAAATCGGGTACATCAGGACAAAAGATCCAATGGAAAATCGCCCTCCCCCCCGGCAATCACACTGCTTTGAAGCTTGTATTAGCAACATGGGGAACGCGTAGGGTGACTTCTATAGCCTAGCTGCGAGACGAAAGCGGGATCTCTCGCTTGCGCCGATAAGGGGACGACGGTCTGGAGCCGGCGGGCAGAGAGAACCACAATTATAAACGGAGGAAGCCGACCGTTGAATGATTTGTTCTCCACATGGCTTCCTCCAAGCGAAGGAACGCAGCTAGATTCGGCTTCGAGGGGGGGGGGGGGCGTGGAGAATCGCATTTCAGGTGAAGGTTGGCGGGTTTTGGTGAGGTAAGGCTTGTTGTTGATTGATTACGCTGATAAGGATCTGGCTGGGGGCGCCAATCAGATCAAGGGCCGAATATCGGCTAAATTCCCACGTGAATGCATTATCTCCACGGTAGCTGTGATAGACAAGCCTTGGACTCGAGTTGCTTCGACACACAGGCGGAATTTTGGCGAGAGCTGAGTCTGCGTTTGGCTCCGCCTGGCGTCGCTGCGATGAAAAAGCAAAAGAATGCTGCAGATATGGTCTTGTGGGAGCGTATGCCACGCGCGCGGCATGGGATGGTGTACGAACGGTGGGCAAGCGAGCTGGTGTCGTAGCTGCATTTCTTGTCTGTCAAATTGAGCCCAGGCAGATGCTGTGAGTTTAGCTGTGGATCATACCCAATCGACGAATGACGAAGGTGAGGACAGTGTCGTCCAACCTCCTCTCACCTCAATCCGCCCAAACCCAACCACATCACCCCTAAATCCTCCCCCTCGCCAAAAACCTAACCGGCACATCCACAACCCTAACTCTTAGATACTCGGCACAATTCTTCCCCAAAAAAGTCCACACTCATCGTACACCCCACCCCGCGATCCAAATGATCCCTCAGCAAAAATGCACCGCCCTCAACCCCGCAAACTCCCACCGCTCAGTCGCGCTACCCCGGTCTTCATCCGCAAGCAAGCCGCGCATAAAGTCAACGGACAGCAGATTCCGTAGCCACACATACTCATCCGCATACCGCACCCAAAACCCAACATTGCAATCGGACCCCTTGTCGCCGGAGCGCGCGTGCACGATGGTGCCGAGGGGGCAAGGCAGCGTTGCGCCAAAGGACGCGAGTGGCGTGGGATTCAGTGTGGCGGCAGGCTCGGTTGGCGGGGATAGATTTCGGTACTCGGTGGAGGCGGGATGGTGATGGATTTGCCGGTCGCAAGATGCACTTTGTGGTCGATATCCGCCTGCGGCAGCAGCGCAACGAAGTACTCGAAGACGGGCTTGGGAAACGCCTGGCGCAGGTCGAGATGCGGGGTGGCGCCTGGGTACGCGCACACGATGGGGTCGATACACGGTCTTGCGAACTTGGCGGGCGCAAGGTCTTCTGCTTTACGTGCTTGCGCGATAACGCGGAAGGTGACCGTTGCGGCATTTTGGGAAGTAGGGTTATCCGCGCAGGATCCTATGGTTTGAAAGTCGAGGCGCGAGAAGGTATGGATGTGGGGTGCCATTTGCTTGCAGATCTGCTGTTCGAGCATGCGGGCTTTGGCGGGGATGTCGAGGCCTGTGATAAGCCAGTGCATTTCTGCTTGATAGAGGGGTTTCGCCGTGATGCCAATTCTGGTCGTTGGAGGGGGGAGGGCGCCCTTGACGCCTCGAAGGGCGACGCGATTCGTAGAAAGCTGCTCGAAGCAGGCGTCGTCCAGGACAGCCGTGACATCTGAATTGAAGTACCAGGGCCCTTGAATTTCGTACAGGAATTGCGACGTGAGGGTGTTGACCGATACCTCACCCCTGAACGCCCATTCTTCGTGACAGCAACCTCGCCAGACACCGATATCTCCACGATAGGATAGCCAATATTAGTCCAGTCCAAGCATTCCAAGTCCCTGAACCCGGCATAATTGCCGCCCGTGCTGTATGACGAACACTCGGACAAGTGGCCTGCAACAAACGCATGCATGCCACCAATACGCCGCCCCAATCACCGGACTAGCATCGCTCACACGCCCACAGATCACAATATCCGCGCCTTCTTCCACGCAACGCTGAGACCAAAGCCGCCGCCCAGCACCATGTCGGCGACTCCATTGCGCAGCTTCTGCGCATCCGACGCCCCAGCATTGACCGCGACTTTGATCCGGTGCCGCGCAATGTGGGGCAGCGCGGGCCCCAGGGATTCCAGGAAGGTGGGCTCGTGCGCGACGGACTTGCCTGGTGCGCATCAGCAAGGCGCGACGCACGCGTTGGCAATGCGTGTACCGCTCGCTTTGGCGTGGGCACGCCCCGTCATGTTGCCTCCGCTCATCCGGTCGCCGACCAGCACGTCGATCGGGTCGGCTGCGCAGGCGGACGCGAGGGGCGCCATTGCAGTGCGGCGGTCGGTTGTGGATCCTGAGCATCCTGGCACGGGTTGTTAGGGTTTGCGGTTCATCGGGCTGTGGTTGGCATGCCGGCAATTCGTACGGCGCGTTGGTGTGCCATTGTGCCTGATCAAGGGGGGTGGCAAACTAATTGTGCTGGCAGATGGATGCATGGCAGCTTTGCCATGATGCGACATGTGCACACAGTATGCCTCGGGACGCTGCGTCTTCCATCTATCTTGGAGTCGCTGCGGCGACGTCAGTTTAGGCCGAGGCGCGGGGAAACGACTATTACCAGTCAAGCCTAGTGCCAAATGCCATAAGATTCGTTCACATACCTGTATCGTCGTAGAAACATATGCACAGCCAGACGAACCAAACACACAAGATACAGCCCTTCTATCAGACCCTCAAACACCGCCACATCCCTCACACAATAAATAAAAACTTGATTTTTGCCATACACCATCTACCCGCCTTAAAACCCCTCCACGTAACCACCCATTCCCCTTTTCAGCCCCGGCCCCCCTACGACCCCCCCATCCTCTCAAACGTACTCATCAAACTCCCAATAAACGTCGTAATCAGCCTGCTCTGCACCGCCACAATATCCTCCGGTACAAGCCAAATGGTAGCACCCATCTTCCTCGCAATACTAATCGCTAGCTTCGCATTCTGATAGCACTCGTCATCACTCCTGCCGCGGGCCACAAGATCGTAGTCGACGTACGCGGGCTTCATGCCGGCGAGGACGTCGAGCAAAAACACGGCCGAGGAAAGCGAGGAATCTTTGAACGAGCGGATGGGCGGCGAGGACCCCGTGCGCCGCGCCATGTCGTTGGCCCACTTGATCATGTCTGCGTCTGCGATGTCGCGCTTGCCGAGGCGCGTTGCGAGGCCGGATAGTGTCGCCACGATGTCGCGGCGCATGAGCTGCCAGACGAGACCGAGCGTAAGCGTGCGCTGGCCATCCGTAATATCTGCGCCCTGGATACCCGGCAGCGAGAACTGGACCTGTTTGCCGAGCTCGACGGCATAGTTGGTATTTTCGAGGGCCTTGAAGCGCATGAGTTCCTGGCCTTCGCGCGGCTTGTTGACATGGCGCCAGTTGACACTGTTGGGGATGACTTTGTCGTAGGCTTGGAGGAGAGTAGTGCCGTCTTTGAGGTCTTCGAAGAAGGATTGCACGACAGGTTTGACGTCCAGCGAGTTGAGCCAGAGGGTGAAGACGCGGGCTTCGCGTTCGCCTTCGGCATCGAAGTCTTCGATTTCGGCTTTTTCTTCTTCGGTGATGGGGTCGAGGCAGGGGTGCGTGTTGAAGAGGTTGGCTACGAAGGCGAGATTGAGCTTGGGGTTTCCGGCAACGAGGGAAGTGGGCGTCAGGAATTTGCGGCAGTTCAGGGCGTCGGCGTTTTGGAGAACCATCTCGGCACGCTGGAGGAGGTCTTTTTGTTGGAGTGCGGACCGGGAGCAGGTTTCGGGGGCCAATTGATTGAGCAGAACGGTGTAGTTTTCTCCATCTTTGACGTCGGTCGAGAAGTTGGTAACACTACAACAGTCAGTATTTGCTTTACATCATAATTTTTCCCACTTACGTTCTATGCCACTTTGCGTTCTTCAAGTGGTAGTTGAACCAGCGCAACAAGATCTGCTCAGGCGGCAATCGCAGAAACTGCTCCAGAGTCTCGCCGTCCTCCAGCAGCCGGTACAGCTCAGGGTGCAGTTTGATGTCAATCTTGCCCAATAGACCTCTCCGAATAATCTGCCAGATCAAGCCCAGAATCAGATGCTCTCTCACTTCGATAATGTCTCCACTGCCAATGTTCACAACCGAGCATCCAATACCCTTGGCAGACTCGATGACGATGTTGTTGTTCTCGGTAAAGTGGAAGTTGTTGAGCTGCTTGATTTTCCGGCCGGGCTTGTTCAGCACACGCTCGTCGATGGTGTCAGGCACGCTGTCGTTGATGAGCTTGGAGAGCACAAGGCCGTCCTTGCACTGATCGAACATCTCAAAGGTATCGGTGGGAAAGGGCAGACGATCGCCAATATCTGCATCGCCAGCCAGCACGGCGTTGATATGGCGGGTGAACTCGGTGCGCTCATCTTCGTTGATGGTGTGGGTAACGTTGGCAGAGGAGCCCTGGACCTGGATCCTGCCTCCGCCGCCGATGCTGGGCTTGGACGCATGTCCGGGTCGTCCAGGCGTGGGAGGCGCGCTGCCGGTGCCACCGGTGCCAGCGCGGGGGCGGGTTGGGCCAGTGTGCATGCGCTGCTGAGCGGGCGAGGACTGGCGCAGCTTGTAGATGAGATCAACATAGTCGTCCAGCTCGACGCGCCGCGAACTGTCCAGCTCCACCTCTTTTAGCGCCTGTCGCACCACATCGTACGGCTGGTGCTCCGACTGCTCTGTGGCCTTGATCACCGTCGCCTCGTCGAGGTAGCCCTTTTCGTCAACGTCGAGTTCGTTGAAGGCTTTTTGCAGGCGGACGATTTCGTCCAGCGGGAATTTCTTCTGCAGCTTGATAATGTTCATCGTGGCGTGTTTTGTGTGTGTGTGTGTGTGTATATGTGTAGCAAAAGGGCTCTCGAGAAGAGAGCGAAGGAACAAATAGCAACGGCAAAGTCTCTGCCTGGCTCAGCCTCGTACTGTGTTGCGCGTTCTGCCGGCTGGCCTCTTGTTTGGCTTACCCTGATGACGTGGGGCAGCTCTGCCAAGTCGGGCATCGAGGGGCAAACTCGCTTACGTACGCGGCCATCACACATCACTAATTCACGCGCTCACTCACTCAGAGACAGCAATAGTAAAAAAGAGCTTTTGATTTCCTCATTATCTTCATAAGGTCCGCATCGCCGGCTCGTCAAGTACATCTCCCGCTAAAAATAAACACTAAACCCTGGTGCGCACGTCTTCTCACCAGACATGCCCTATAGCCTGCCGGCCAACTGTATGCTCAATGCAGCCCACTGGAGCCACCCAACGTGAAACATTACAAAAACTTTCCGCGAGCAAAGCCGCTCGCCAAAAGAGCAAACATCATCATGGCGTATGAGCATCCGTCTCCTTCATGTACGCCTTCGTTTTCGTCAAACATATGTGCCGTTTCTTTCCAAACGAGAGAGTGTAGTGCCTGGGCTATGCACTCCCTCCATGTCGAGGACGAACTGCATGCCCACGGCCTTTGTTCGTTCCGCGTCATCATCGCCACGGCTGTCGATACTTTCGCGAGGATAGCCAGGTGGTTGTAGAAAGTACAAGACTGTGACTCGCAACATCAGGCAGAAGCGTCATGGCGTATCTGCAAGGAGTCGTATGTCGTCAAAACGCAAGGTCAAGCTTTAGTCCGCCTGGACTGCAAACCCAGGAAGCAAATGGTCGTTAAGGTCGTTAATGTCCGGAGGTCCCGAAGTGTAGAGTGAACACAGGAAATGAACACAGGAAATGGTAAGAAATAATAAACACAAGGAAAGGTCCCACCTCTACAGAAGCGGTAGGTGAGTCGGTTGGCTATGTTTCGGTTTCGACAATGGTTAGGTCCAAATAGGACGATGCGACGGTAGAATGTTGTTCGTGTCTCTGAAAAACGCTCGCTTGATGCTGCAAATCGATAGTATAGAGGCGCATTTGCCGTCTAAAGCAAATGTGGATTGGCAACAAACCGCCGGATAATAAAAAGGGCTTCTTCGTTACCTCCTAGCCCTTTGAGCATTCATCGTGTGTGCACGCTGGAGGCCAGGATTGGGATCTTGGGGATAGGCGCCGCCAACCGCGCCGCCTTCCATAGTTTTGCGTCGTTTCAAACCGCCCATATCGTCTCCCTGAACACTGTCTGGGCGATATGGGTCTTCGTCTTCGTCATCACGCCCTCGCTTTCCGGGTCCATTGACGCCATTTGTTGGGGGATACCCTTGGCTCGAATATTGCGGCACACCGCCTGGACCAGGATAAGCATCATGGGTACCGTTGCCATTGGGAGCAGCTCGAGGGTCACTCATTACGTTATATAGGTTGCTAGATTGAGGTGCCTGGCGTTGGGGAGTCGGGTATCCCGAACCCCATTGAGCTTGGCCGGTCGTTGCTGTGCGGGGCGTCGCGCGCCCAGACCCGTTTTGGTGTGGAGACCCCGTCATCTCGGGGGAGAGATGGGGATGGTCGGGGTGGATAGCTCCAGCAGCCGCATTAGGGTTGTAGGCATATGAACCACGGTTTCCATTGTAAGTCGCGGTTGTATGCGTGTATTCGGTATCGTGCTCGTGGTCACCCTCAGATCCCGCGGGAACCGCTGCTACTGGATTGTTGGTTTGCTGCATCATGCCGTCGTTGGGTTTGACATCACCCTCGTCTGGTACTTCGCCTAGACGAGATGGTGGCGCCATTTCTGTTTTTGGATAGGGGCCGTCTGGGCGGTATCCCATCATTGGCTGCGCTTGGGTATTGTATTGGCCAGGCTGGGATGGAGGTGCCGAGTATATTGGCCGCGATTGGTCGTAGTTTTGAGTCGAACCGTAAGAAATAGCCTGTTGCACGGCTCCAGGAGGCGTGGTCGCGGGTGTGGTAGGCACAGAGCGCGCGTTGCTCAAGCCTGTATCAATAGAGAGAGGCTGGCTCCCTTGAGAGTTCTGGACGCTTGCGCCGCTCCATTCATAAGAACTACTTTGGTTGCCCATACCCATGATACTAGATGCGCTTGTGGGCGGCGTTGGGAACGTATGGGCTCGGTCGAGCCCAGGACGCCCAGACGAGGGGTGAGGCTGGATCGCGTGTGGAGGCTGCGACATAGCAGCACCAATTGGGTTGCTCATCGAGTGGTGATGATGCAGTGATGGGGGTTGAGAACTCGTTGGCCCTGTAAGGTATCGCTGAGTCTGCATAGGGTCAGGTCTCCGATTGCGATCTACAGCAGCCATGGCAGCGCTTCCTACACTTGCCCTCGTCTGGTTTGAGGGATGATAGAGCAGAGCCCCAATGTCATGAACGAAGAGAGGGTAGAGTTGCTCTGTGATCTTCTCCTTGTTTGCAAATTCGAGAGCACGCTCGAAAGGAATCCTGAAAATCGTTAGGATATACAAGAAAACGATGTGACGCTCGCTTACCATACACCCTTCAGGTGCATAGGGCCAATCTTCACCACGTGTCGTGTCTTCTCACTCTTCAAAATACCGTCTCTGCGCCCTCGAGTCATACCAGCAACATTCAGCAGCTTGGTGCCATTAATCATATGATTGTCTACAAACTGTTAACAAGGAGGCAATATGGAGAAGAAACTGTACTGACCTTCGCGACGAGCCACGCAGACTCCTTTTGCCTCAACCTGAAAACATAAGCTGCCCTCGTCTTCCCACAAAGTGGCAGTCACGCGAGGCTTCATCCCTGGTGGAGCAACCTGGCCTGTGTGATCAAAACTATGTGTCTGATAGCTCTGTGCGCCTGACAATGAAGGGGCTGGCCCACTTGAGGACATTGCTAATTTTGTGAGCATGATTACACAAGCACGTGTTACAGGGCTTACCTGGCAATTGCAGAGTCGACGGCACCATGGCATTGTTCATGGATGAAGAGGCTGGTAGCTGGGAGGGAACACCATTAGAGTAACCATAGGAAGGATAACCTGGTGGGGTAGGCCCATATTGGTGTTGGCCGGGCTGCATCATTGAAGGCTGTGGGGGATAGGCGTAGTGCGAGATGCCGGCAGGGGCAGCCGAAGCTGGTGCGTGTGCGGTTGCAGCAGCCATGTGGGGTGGATGCACGTCAGCATATGATTGCATATGGTTCATGCTGTTGTAGCCTGCCTGGGGAAAGCCGTAGCCGTCCTGGTTTCCGTACGGAGAGCCCTGGTGCGAATGCGCATTCAAAGGCTGACCGTCACGGTTCAAAGATGGTACGATCCGTTCCGGAGAGGGTGTTTTGAACCCTGTGGTCTGTCCGTTGACAGATGCGGCGTATGAAGTAGCAGAGCTCGCACTTCCGTTGCCAACAGAAGCAGAACTAATAGAATCTCCGCGAGAGGATGAAGAGTCGGAAGATGATCTCACGTGTGGTTGAATTTGTGGGAGAGTTGGAAGTCTCTCACTCGATGCAGCGGGCTTAGGCGCGTACTGTGGGTTATACCAGGTATCAACTGGGCCGCGGGGGTGAACCGACGAAATCGATGGCAGCTCCAGCTTTACGGTATTGTCCGTGTCTTGGCTGAAGGTACGGTTGAAGACTTGGGTATATTAGCGTTGGAGCACTCTGCAATAGCGAATTTGCAGATTGTGTGCGCGTAGCCGGCAGGATGATAAATCAATAGTGCTATGTTTACTGCAGTGGGTCCGTGGTGCTAGACCTTCACCGCAAGTCAGTTGTTTGCTCTGCCCGCGGGGGTCGGTTGACTGCAGCGAAAAGCGAGGAAACGCGTGCAAACAAGGTACAAACGGGCCAAAGTAAAAAATGGGGGAAATGGCTGTAGTACACAACGAAGAATTGAGGGTATTGGAGCAGGGCGTGGTGAAGGCGCAGTGGGGTGCGGGAGAGTGGAGTGAGGTGGGATTGACTGACCGAGGAGATTTTGAAGCGGGCCAAAGCAATGTGGGACGCAATGGACGGCGGGGGAGCTAAAACAAGGTTGAATGCTGCAAACAATGCTAACAAGGCAAAAAGCACGTCGTGAGGTCGTTGCGTTCGTAAAGCAGGAAAGAGGCAGAAGCGGGCAGCGCTCTGCAGGCTCGGTTCCAGAGACGCAGCGGGACTAAGGGACGAAAGCCGGCCAGGAAGAATAGTGGATGGAGACTGCAGCGACCAGACACATGTGCTGTTTGGTCGAGGTGTGCGTCGTAGTCGTGGGCGGCCGTAACGTCGTTGCGTTCGTCAACTGTGGGCCGAAGGGTATCGATACGACACGACGGGCTAGATAGCGGCGGCGGCGGCACGGGCAAAACAGAGCTGCGGCTCACGCGTCAGAGACAGGCAGGGTGCAGGAGGGCAGCAACGAGGACAATGGCATTGACGGGAGGCCGAGTCTGCACCGTCTTGGAGGAGTAAGACAGGAAAAAAGCCAGAGCAGGGCCTCTCGAAGACTGTAGGTGGGGAGGCGGAGGTTTAGAGGCGGAGGTGGTTGGGATGTGCCTTTGATGCTAGCGGGCGCCGGCCAACCAGACGGGGGGAGCGATAGGCGAGCGCACGGGAAACGCTGGGGCGAGGCCGCACCGGCAGAGCAGAGGCGGAACGAAGGGAGACGGGAGAAGACCGTGAACAGAAGAAGAGGACTGACCTGGCCCAATTGGTGAGCGCGCGACTGTTCTGGGGTGGTGGTGGTTGTGGTGGTTGGTGGTTGGACGGCGGTTTGGTGTGGGGAGAAAGGAAGGGAAGCGTGGTTCTCGCTCGTCGGCGATGCTGCAGAGAATGCTGCAGCGCTCGACAGCAGGCAGGCCGCAGCTAAGAGGGCTGACCGAGACAGGCGAGCCGTGCAGGGGCCCGGGGGCAGTCCGGGGGCAGTGCGTGGGCGGCGGCCGGTTTTTGGGAGGCGGCGTGTTGCAAAGGCTCGACGCCGTCAGTGCGCGGCAAGTGGCTGCTGGCAAGAATGGAAATGAATGAAAGGCTTGGGGTGGTGGTGGTGGTGAGCTATGCGACGTGCGTGGACGGGCCGGCGCGAGTTCGCAGCAGCAGCAGCAGCAGCGGTGGCAAAGAGCCGGATGCGTCGCGATGGCAGATGGCAGATGCCAGATGCCAGATGCTGCAAGCGCTGGCAAGCGGGTAGCAGACTGATGCTGAGTGTCGCGGCGCGGTGCTGTGCGGTGCTGTGCGGTGCTGTGAAGCCTCTCGACTACATGGTAGATACTGGATACAGCGACGGCCGCCGGGTGGAGACGGCGGCCAGCATTACAGACACGCACCCACTCACAGGCGGCTGCGCGCACACAATCTAAAATGACCTGGGGGGAGGGGCCCGCTTAGATGCTGACTGGGCTGATGCATCCACAAAGCAGCCAGCATCCTCCAGCAGCGGCAGACCAGGACAGGGGCAGCGTGAGTGAATGCACCCCGGCACGCTAGCAGGGGCCTACCGCACAATCCAGTGCGCAGCCTGCACGCAAGCGACCCCTCCAGCCACCTGACGACACGGCACAAAGAAGGGAGCAGCACGGCAGCATGGCGACGGCAGCATCGTGACTGAATTGATGATTGACGATCGGCCATGGCAGGCAGGCCGTCGAGCACACCGTGCCATGCCCCGCGTAGGGCCCAGGCATGGCAGCTCAACGCATGCATTCACTCATTCGTCTTCGTCGCCCATCGCCCATCACTCAGTCGGCTCACGGAACGGCCAGACCAGACCAGGACTACCCACGCTATTCCCCTCCCGGCGGGCGCCTATTTTTGCTCTGCTCTCCCTGCCTGCCGGTGCCTACTCTGGCCTGCTCGGCTGCCCCCCGATAGGGACCGCTCGGCTGAATGCACACGGCCACTGAGCGCGGCCGGAGATATTCGACGTGTCGCCGCAAACCTTGTCGTCGTTTGATAGGGAACAGGCCGTCAGCCCGCTCGGTCCATGGATGATGCGGACGCCGATGGGCCATGGCAGTAGCAGGTCACCATCCCAGCGAGCGATCGTGTGGAAACGCCTGGCTCGCTGGCTCACTGGCTCCAGTCGCACCGCTGTCGCTGCCCTGTCAGCCACCCCGTTTCTGAAACATGCCACTCCGAGCCAACTGCCGCGGCCTGCTCCTCTTGTCCGCTCCTGCGAACTCAATCCAGCCAGCTCCAGCCAGTTCGACCCCAGCACCCCACCACCCTGCCGCCCCGACACCCCAGCACTGCCTAACTGCTCGCTCAGGCTAAATGGCCGCCTTCCCAACACCCGCAGGGATGGGCGGAAGAAACGGACGGCCTCGTCCAAGCCGCGACCGCGAGCCTGAGCTGTGCAACGTGGACCCTCGAGAGAATAGAATGCCCGCCCGCATGGCCTGCCACCAAGACGAGCACCGAGGACCGTCGCTCGACAAACGTGCCGACAGTACCACGATGCTGGCCGTGGATGTGGACGCCACCCACCCTGATAGGACCGCTGCTAGTTGCGGTGTGAGTGATGTGCTGGCCGCGCTAGCCGCTTTGGGCAAACTGCCCCCCCACCCACCGTCTGGCCTTGCCCTCAGCAGCCATCCGACTGAGGTCGATACCTTCACCCTCCTCTGATGCTCTGCGCTCCATTGTCCACCCATTGTCCGTGTGTCGTGTCGCCCTCGGAATCGGCTGCATCCTCCCAGTACCGTGGGCCGCCGTTGCACAGTGACACCAGCCCGTCCACTCTGCCCTGCTGAAACAGCTGCGCGCACAGTGCAATGCTCCAGCCGCCGTTGTCGCCCGCCCGCTGCCTATGCTTCTCTTGCGGCGCCGTGCAAGTGGCTGGGTGACGACGTTGCCGGCCACGGGACTTGGCACGCGCCATCTGCGAACCGTGACAGCCTCAATCCAAACTCAAAAGACATCATGCCAGCCTGCTGCTACTCGCCCACGCGGAACAGCACATCTCGCCGCTCCACGCGCCAAACCAGCTGTTCGCATCCAATTCGACATGGCCAGCTCCACCACATTCCGTCCCATCCAATGCTGACCTCCTCTTTCACCCTGATTCTGCCAGCGTGTCGACGGGCCTGCCCGGGCCACTGCCTTTGCTCTTTGTGTGACCAATCCACAGTAGACGCCCCCATGGCACACGCCCGTGGCCGCACCACCAGCCAATGCTCCGATCATCTCGTCGTCTTCATTGACCAAGCTTTGATGCCAGGAAGCCCTTCCAAGTCCGTTCTGGTGCCACCAAGGCACCAAGGCACAAAGGGCACGGTGCACAACCCATCACCAAGGGCGCAGCAAGAGCCCGTGGCCAGCAAGCGACGCGCACGGTATCACCCTGTGCAGGTCTGCTGTAGCAGCGCCCTTCGCGAGAGCCAGTCCCACCATGGTCGCGTGGGCTAAGGTGTCTAGCAAGCATGCACAGGTGAAAATAAACGTGCAGCGCAGCCGGCGCGATGTGGGCGCGGATCGTGGAGAAAGGCCCGCACCCGTCTCTCCATGTCACTTGCTGACCACCACCATGCCAACTGTCAAATGGCTGCCACCAGAGCTGCTATTGCATGCGCGTTTCTGAACTGAGAGTGTCCAAGCACATGACGGCAATCCTCTTCTCAGCTATCGGACGACAGGCTCCCACTCGCAACTCGAACACATTGCTTCCGCAAAGTGTCCACGCGGTGGGGCCTGTGTGCGCTCCTGTCCAACACACAAAGGGAAGGCCAATCTAGAATCGGAACCCTTGGAATGATCCGCGTCCATATGAGGAAATTGACCCTCGTAATTTGCACCACTTGCCCGCTCTGCCGTCCGAATGGAGCCGCCTGGAGATGAGGGCAAAACAAGTACGAATTCCAGAATGCCCAAACGTTAAATGCTCAGCTGCAATCCATCCACAGGCGTTCCTGCAGCTGTGAGGCAATCCCGCAATACGGGCCATGCTTAGATGCCCTCTGCCCATTGATTGGACAGGTCTTGCATGCACTTACCCGCTCTCTGCATATGCATGTGAGCGTCCCCACCAGCCCGTTAAGCTCGAGCCTCCCCGTCTCGCCCAGGATGGGGTACGCGAGCTCCATTGCTGTTTACACGGTGTTGCACAGGACGATCTATTTTCAAGTTGCACACTCACTCAAAGGCACACATGTTTGAGCCCGTTTCCCCACCTCACCTTACTCATCGATTTTTCCCATTTCTGGCAGAAGATTGACAAGCTCCGCGTACCCCCCGTCGGATCATTCAGATACGTGCGCCGCTGCGAATCACCGCTGGACACGTCAGGAGCCGTTATCGGGTCTCGATGGGGCAAGCAAGCCACGACCGCTCCTTGCATCCTAAAACAGCTCGTGGGGTATTCAAGCCCCGTCTCTGATTGGTGCGCCGCATAGGACGTATGGCGGCGCTGACCGGTGCTACTCATCCTGTAGATTTCCCGCCCCACTACTCGCCATCTCACCTCATGCTCAGTGGTCCACCCGCTTACCGCAGCATTTTCTAGCGCACTTGGACGAATTCCAGATGCTTTTCGACGGCCTCAACAGACTTCAGTGACAACCCATTGAAGTGAGGGGGTCATCTTCCGGGTCGCGGGGGGTCGCGGGTTCCCGTCAACAACAACTTTATCCTTCAATCGCTAAAGCTTTGACTTCTTCACCGCTCTTCTATCCTTGTACCTTTATTGCAACTATCAACAGGTAGGGATAAAGCAATCAAGGGTCTACTATGTAGAGAGCCGGGGCTGGGTAAGTCCGGCTCTTCGCGACCTGCTACGCCGTTAGTCTGCAGGTTTCTCACCTTTTTGTGATGTGGCTGTCTCCAAGTACCGGCATAACTCTGGACAGTTGAATGTTTGAAACCACGAGCCGGACACGCTTATCGGCATCTGCTGCAATGCAGCATCTCAATAGCGCCCGCAAGCACGCTGCGAGCAGCAGAGCCGCTTGCCTTTACAGCGCATTCGCTCCCGTCTCCCGCAAGCACGCACGACATACCTACTTGCATCATTTTGCGTGTTTAGCTGTTGTTACATCAGGGGACACTGCAGATGGCCGCACTGCTAACAAGCAGCATTACGTAGCCAGACCGCCTAACAATGCTTCTCCCAGGATTCCGTCTTTACAATTAAGTAGCCGGGCCCAAGATCTGCATCAGGCAGGTAATAGGTGCAAACATGCGTTCTAAGGAAAGTCTCAGCACAAATATATCACTGTAGTTAAGGCAACCCATGTGCGCGCTTCAGCCTGCCGCACATTGCCCTCACATCGTACGCACATGTCAAATCTAAGAGCCAGTCCTGTGGATCGCGATGACCCGGTACGCGACTGCGGATAAGCGGCTGGATGGATATGCGTCCTCCCGATTTAACAGAAACTACCGTCATGCTCAAAGTAGAAAAACTCACCATCAATATCCACTTTGGCGTTCAGGCGAGCTCGCCCCATTCACATCCAACACTATCCACTTAATCAAGAGAATTACCCCATCTAAATCATATTTTTGTCAATCTTTGCTATCTCCTAAATGCCACTTAGGCGAAAACCGACCCGACACAGTGGTAGATGGCGGCTGGATAAGTCGACGGATCAATCCACTCAATATCGCTTGAATCCTTCAATATGGAAATCAATCGTCCGGTTCAGTCCCTATATCCGTTCCGTCGCAGGATCGATAACCGTGCAACAGCACAGCCCCCATTTTCACTCAATAGTCATGTAATAGCGATCCTAGTTGAGGTGCTTATGCCAAGCCTGTTCTGGTAATCATTCTGCCGCAGTTTAAGTCTATGCGATCGGACTACGCACCGAATGCAACATATTACGACGCTACGCGAACGCCAAATATTTACTGACAGTTTGCAATGCTAGACACGCGTCGACTAGAAACGGTTCATTTAACCGTCTCCACCTGAAGATTTCACATGTAATCCTACACTTGGCGGACCAGAGCGGGAACGTGCCCGACCAGCCACCCTTGAGTTCCATGGGGTGGTTGGGAAAGTATGAAAATCTCTGCACGCATGAACCGAGATATACCGCCAACCGGATACCCAAGCCGCTGTAGACGCAATGTGGTCTGTTCCAACACTGATATCGACAGGCCGTGATGGTTGGCAGTCTATGTATTAATGAACCATGTTCAATGTCTCGGCCACCCCTCTCGGGACGTCTTTCGGTCTCACCTGAGTTCTCACAACACCACCTTGCCAGATTCAATCCCGCACGAACGGCTGATGTGCTTTTCCATGTATTCGTCGTGCCGGTCGAGGCAGCGTGTGCTAACGGGCTCGCAATAGTGCGTGCTGCGCAAAGTTTACTGTATATACGAGACGCTCTCTATCCAACTCGTTACAAACTTGTGATCGATTCGAGTCGAAACAAGTCGATCGCACACACAAAGCCTGTCGTCACGCGCCCCAACTCCGCAATCGATATCCCTAGCTGCTGCACTCGGCTATTCCCCCCTCCCCTCCCCCCTCCCGCCAGGCAATGCCCAAGTGAAACACAATCAAACGAGTCCCACATCTCCCGCATTCCAAGCGATAGTTCGCAGCACGCACATCTATCAGACACTCCCTGTTTCAAACCGCCCCCGGGATTATGGCCAGGCCTGCCGAGTAATGGCCTTGCGTCTGATCGCCTGGTGCATGTTTGCCTGGGAGCAAGTCGCACCTGCGTCGGCTGCGCGAACGGTCCGTCGTGCAGGTGCGTCATGCGAACGGGCTGGGTTGCGCTTCGCGTCCATGTATGCGCCTTGCAATCCACCTGATCATCACCAACCACCACAATCCGTCCTGCCTGTAACTTACCCCCGAACAATCGATATATCAAAAGGTAAAAAATATTTCTGTGTCGCGCGCTTTGTTGCGCACTACGACCTTTTTTGCTGTGCCTGTGCTATTCTTGCGTCCTCGGTCTCCGAAACGGGTTTCCTATCATGACGGCTGGAGGAGGGGGGTGGGTCGCTTGCATGTCTGGTTGCGACCGCGGCCACGCACTCGTCAAGGTGTGCGACGAATGTGTGCGCCCTGGCCTTGCAAAGTGAAGTGAAGTCCCGCGTTTAAGTCATGTGAGCTCGTCGATTCTAGCTGCGGAGTAAGGGTGGTGGGGGGATATCGAGTGTAGCCGTGGCCTACGAACTAGAATCGCACACGCTTGACCCTGGATAAGGACTCTGATTGGTGAGTGGTGGTGCGGACATGGGGAGGCTTGAGTATCTGTCATTGAGCCCTAGTATATTGTGGCGGGTTTGGGGGGGAGGGGATTATCCAGGGGATTTGTCCAAGGGTAAAGGCCGAAGGCCGACAGGGGGAGACTTGAATAGGCGTGGGTGGTGGTTGTGCAAGTGATGAGTGGAGCACAGTGGGCATTTGATACTTGTTGTGCTTTACGCAGTCAATTTACCTTTTTAACGAAACCGGTAAGCGGATGTCAAAGAGATGATGTTATCTGGCTGGGAGATGCCTGTCACCTATGTAGATGCGGTGTGTATAATGATTGATAGTTAGCAGACTACATAGCAATCTGATTGCACATGAATCTTTTGGGCAAACATGATAGACAGGGATATTGGAGCCGTAAACTACGTTCAGCAAGTATACAGACCTGGTATTCTCGTACCGGTGACATCTTGCATCTTATTTACTTTTCCCCATCTTCCACACTAAAGCAAGTATTCATAAATATGCACCTGAAAATCCGGGCTTCGATTTAGAGGGGAACTTATTCGGCTGTGTACTAGACTTAAGATATAAAGACTCAAATTTGGCTCTCTAGTCATAAGGCCTATCTAGGCTTTTTATCTGATAGTAGGAGTATAGTTGCAATATAAGTAACGATGTAAGGCATCCAACCAAAGCTAAATATTCCTTCACTAATAGTAACTATTCCAGCCCCCTCAAGTGATTTTTTCCAAACATTCCATAATAGACAACCTTTCCCAATACCACACCCTACCTAGCCTTATCCACACACCCCAAGCTTGGTATAACTATATAGTTGGCCGAATAAGTTTCCCTCGATTTTAGACAAGACAAAACATACTTGCCGCGATTTGAAAAATACCAGCAAACAAAACAAACAGACTTTGTCGTAACAATAAATACGCTAGATTTCTAATTGCCAACAACAAGTGGAATCTACCTTCGTTCGGCGCCATAGGTATCCAATATACTTCGAAAAGGCGCCTGAAGAAACCAAATCAAGCGGCGGCTTGTATAATTATATAACGCCCCTGCCCATATCGTTGACACCCGACAAGCAAAACGTGCCGAAAACGTAGTAACCTGTCTCATTCCACGATGCAACTGTAGATTACATATGTACAACAATCCTCTAGGGGCAGAGTTTTTGCGTTGCATGTCTGGCCAAAGGCGTTTTTTTTTTTTTTTTTTTTTTTTCTCACGCTTTGGCAGCAACGCGCTGGAACACATACATACCGCGATTCACAACCTTGCAGCGATATTTTACGTGGGACGACATCTGGGCGTAGACGGAGCCCTGAGAACTCCCTTTACTGATACCAGCTCCCCCTTCTCCCCAAATCACCATTCACCAAATACTACACCGCACGGCAAAAGAAAAAAGTATACATAGCATTCAGTCATATTCGTATTCGCTCCCTACCCTACTTAATTAATCGTACAAAATCCCAACTTGAATACCCAAACCGATTGCGGCAATCCAGCTCTACTGCGTCACAGCCCTCAGCCCTTGCAACACCAAGCCAAACACCACACCTCTCGCTACTCGCGGCTCCTGCAAACAATCCACGACTCGCCCCACCGCCTCACCGCTCGCTCCCTGCCCCATTACGCTCGCCAACGCAGCCGGTACGCCGCGCTCAATCGCGACTTTCCTCGCGCGCACCCTTTCATCCTCTTTCTCCGCATCACTCATTTCCTCTGGCCACGCTGCGCGCTCGGCGTCGGTTGGTAATCCGTTTGCGCGAATGGTGCGGACGAAGTGGGCGATGCCGACGTCTGCGGAGGCGCTGTCGAGCGAGGACTGGAGCAGGGTTTGGATAGATGATAACTGGGGGTTTGCGGGGCGGGTGAGGAAGGATTTTGCGGCGGAGAGGAGGGTGAGGCGGAGGGTCCAGGCGGAGGAGAGGGTGTAGAGTTGGGTGAGGAGGGCGAAGAAGAGATCGATTAGGACGGTTGTTTCGGGGAGGGAGAGGGGTGCGTGGGTGGGCGGGGTGGTGGTGGAGGATGGGATAGGGATGGGGTTGGTGGGGTGGGAGGAGGTGTGTGCGTGCGTTTTGGGTGGGATGGGGTCGCGCGAGGTGTAGTCGTCGGGAATTTCGCTGGGCATTGGGGGGAGATTGATTAGTTGGTCGCCACCCATGACGGGGCTTAGGTCGACGCTTTCGCGCACGCTGGGTGCGCGGCTATTACTGCGGGAGCCATATCGTGACGATCTGCCGGAGCGTTTGCCGTCGCCATCGGGGTTGTAGGAGGGTCGGCGTTCCATGGGAGCTTCGCGTTGGGGTTGCTGATCGATGACAGGCGAGCGGGCTGATTCCATTGATGTACGCTTCGTGGCAACGAGGGATAGAGTACTCTCGGAGCGAATGTGTGTTGGTAGCTCGGAGACAGTAGACTCTGCTCTATTGTGTCGTGTTTGGATGGGCGGTGTGGATGTGGATGTGGATGTGGATGTACGACTGAGGCTCGGACTGTCGCTTGGTGGTGTGCTGGCGTTGGTTGCATTTGTGATGGTATCGCGGTGCTTCTTTCCTCCTAGTGGAGTTGTTACACTACCTAGGACACCCGTGACGCCGCCGAACAAGGCCTTCCCGCCTCCAGCGACTTCTTTTGGAGCCTTTGTTAAGACATCGATCATGCCTTTACCCATGGTGTCGAATGTCTGGCCTGCCCAACCGATACCTGGAAATCCACCGCCAGGCGTCTTGCCAGAGCCCACCTCCTTCTCGAGAAAGCGTTTCATGCCTTCGCTTTCGGCAAGAGGCTTGTATTTGACTGCATCGTTCAGGTATCTCTCAAGCTCTCCTCTTAGCGAAGCTTTGGTGTGGCCTTTCCATGGTGGCAGTGTTGCATGCGCTTCGTTGAACCCTGCCGTGCCGGTGATGGCAGCGATACGGCGAATAACTTCATGCAAGGTTTCAAATTCGGTATACTTCCTTGCTGTCATCCATCCCGAATGATGATGTGACTTGGGCTCGATCTGGATCAGGTACTCAATGTTTGGCCGGTTCTTGATGGTTCCCTTTTCTCCAGGTACACTGTCATCAAAGATTGACATTGTTGCGTTGTGGAGTGTGAGCGGTGGTGGCCTTTCGACAGGTGGGGGATTGTCGAGAAGCGCTGTTGGTGGATTATTAGGGAGTAGCTGGTCGAAGCTTGTGAAGGCCCTCTTCACTTCCTGCTTGGGCTCCTCGGGCGGCTCGGGCGCTGGTGTCGCCTCTGATAAAGATCGTGCCGAGATTCCTGATGTGGCCATATCTATCGCCTCCGACTCACCTAGTGTCTCGCTCTGGGAAGATGTGGGTGTCACTATTCCATGGGTAGTGCTTTCTGACTGAGCGTCGCTGAGCGTTGATGTAGACATGCTCTGTCGTTGCTGTTGTTTTAGGCGATTCGAGTCTTCCTCGGCAATCATCTGACTCAGTCGTTTCGCTTCTTGCATAGCTTCATCCATGGCGTCCTGAGCCCTGCTCACGACGCGTTTGTGTTCACGCCTTTCCGGCGAGTTCACATCTTCAGAGGCCCTCTCCTCTCGCTTCTTATTCTGGAGCTTCGCAGAGCCCTCAACGCCTGCGTCGATGGCATTTAGGAGCTCCGGCTCACCGTCTTCCAGGAGGTGCAGAATCCAGCCATTGATCCATTCGGGCTTGGCGCAACTCGTGACAATCATTTCGAGGATGACCTTTGCGAGTATTTGGTGAAGAAATACACGAGCAGGCAGGCAATTGTAGGTTTTGTGCTCGAGATAGTTCTGCAGAATATCCTCGGCGGCTACACTAAATTGCTGCATTTGGTAGTCGGGGTCAAGGATGTTGGCCAGGGTGCTGTCGCGCTTCATCTTGAGGTAGATGTCTACGGCTTCAGTGGCAGTATCACCAGGGGAGGCGGTGATGGCAGCCGCGAGCTCCTGCAGCATGATGATCGTAAAGGAAGAGGAGCGGGTCACAAAGTCAACGAAGCTGTCAGCCGGCCGCTTGCGAGAGAGATGAGCAGAAATAGACAGGATAAAAGCAGTCAGGGTCTGACGGCACGCGTTGGGGAACGACTCTTCGGCCGGCAGCACGGGAGCATACCACCATCTGTATTGCATTAGACCAAACTACCATGACGTCTATGGTGGCGAGGACATACTTGACATAGTCCCGAATAATGGCATCCGTGAGCTCGGCCAGAGCGGCGGCCGTTTCGGGCCTGAAGTCTGAGAAGTCGAGGGGCTTGCCCGAGTACAATTTGAGGGAGAGGTCAGACTTGTCGTCTTGGCGCTCGTCCTGCTCCTTCTCCTTCTCCTTGGTGTCTCGCCAGTCCAGTACCCGCCGCGCGACTTCTGCACCCAATTCACGTCGGCGAGCCTCGGTGGTTTGGCCCGTCTTCGCATCCTGTGTGCTGCTTCCTTCCCATGTTGCATGCAGCACCACGCCGCCTACCACGCCGATCAGAACAAGGCCCACGCGGCCCAGGATGAGGTATGTGCCTGCACTCAGCCCAACAAGACACGCGCCCAGCGTCTCGTTGCTTGCCGTCGCCAGGAACCGCAGCGCATGGTCCGTCAGCGCCTTGATTTCTATCAGCGGCGCATCCTGTCGTGGTTCCTGGACATGTGGCTTCTCGATATCGGAGTCGCGCGGATCTGGAGGTGCCTTCGCAGCGTCGGCCATGTTGGTGTACAGGCGACCATGGAGGCGTTAGGTCTGGCGAGAGAAGAGCAGCTCGGCTTCAACGTGGCGCTAAATCCTCCTGCCGTTGTCGTACATTTGGTTTCATGCTGGACGTCGTCGCTGATCTCTCTCTCGGCCAATCGTTTCCCCGGCCCGCCATCTGGGGCAACCATCGAATTTATGAAACCCATGGCTTCCTTATCCCTCTCCCACCAATTGGTCACACACAACCACAATTGCAGCCATGGCATCTGGTGCTCCCAATGACCCTGACATTTTCGCCCACGTCAACTCCTTCTGGCAGGGCCGCAAGCCCTCTAGTCCTATCTACCACTTCCTGCTCGAAGACGTTGAGATCATACATGCTTCCAAGGGCCTGGTCCGCGCCCGCCTGCCCCTAACTAACAACCACGTAAACTCCCACGGTGGCATCCACGGCTCTGTATCCGCCACCCTCATCGACTGGGTCGGCGGCCTGGCCGTCGCCGCCTGGGACAACCGCACCAAAACAGGCGTGAGCACAGATATCCACATATCCTACCAGTCGTCCGCCAAGGACGGCGACACCGTTGAGATAGAAGGCCGTGCCGGCAAGGTCGGCAGTTCGCTGGCCTTTACCACCGCTACTATCTGGAAGCTGGTGGATGGGCAGCCAGGCCCTATTGTTGCGACTGGCTCGCACACCAAGTTTGTTAGAGTGTAATACACGCCATCTTCTTTGGGCTCTCATTCTGCGCCCCATGAATGCAGGTCCCACTCGGATGGCGGAGACCAACCGCCTTTGCGCTCCCACGTCTTGCGTCGCGAGACGAGGGGGGCGCGAGGGCGAACACACCATTACAATCAACGAATAAACCTAAATATCATGAATATATCCGCTAATTAACCCCTTTCTATCGAAAACTCCTCCTTTCCTTGCCTTCAAGTTCCTCTCACTTGACATCGTCGTAGCGGGACACCCTGTGTGACGGGGGTACAGGCAGAGGGCTGATAGACACTATCAACGGCACGTCCAACACTGCACTCTCCGTCCTACGACCGCGCCCGTGCACTACGTTCAAGCACCTGCTCTAGGCTATGTAGGACGGGTCGGCCTCTGCCGCACTGCTAAGCCAGTAGTGTTAACAAGTCTTCTATGTGGTCGCTATACAGCCTTGCGCCTGGCGTTCTGCATGTGCATAGAGCCATGTCTACCCCGCCTGAGGCCTGTCGCGATGCCATCGCTAAACCAAGCATACAACACAGCACGTTCGTCTTAGCTTGCAACCTCCAGGACGCTATTTACCATCAAGATATCCAGAGTTGTGCAGCTGCTCATTGTCCTTCTCCTCGGGCTAGCCTGTGCAGTGCACGGCACGACTAGTAACCACACTCTCATCCTACGAGACTCTACGTCGAGTCTCTCGCGTGTCGTTCCTACCGCATACGCTTACCACACATCCAATAGTTGTAATGCGACTCCTAAAGTACGAAGAGAATGGAGAGTTTACGATCATCAGCTTTAACAACAACGCAATACCTCCCTATGCTATACTTTCGCACACTTGGGGAGCAGACGCGGAGGAGGTGACTTTCGCCGACCTCAAACAAGGCCACGGCAAGGACAAATCTAGCTACAAGAAGATACGCTTCTGTGGCCAACAAGCACATCAAGACAGTCTGCAGTACTTCTGGGTTGACACATGCTGCATTAATAAGTCGGACAAGGCTGAGCTCTCTTTAGCTATCCAGTCTATGTTTGGGTGGTACCAAAATGCGACCAAATGCTATGCATACCTACCGGACGTATCAATAGGGGAGGTTGCATCTAGCAGTACCCCAAGCGAGTATACTTGGGAGCCGGCCTTCAGGTCAAGTCGATGGTTTAGACGCGGTTGGACCCTACAAGAGCTTCTTGCCCCGCGCATAGTTGAGTTCTTCTCTGAAGAATGGGAGATGCTTGGTGACAAGGTGTCGCTAAAGCCATTCATCCGCGAAATCACTGGTATCCCACACAAAGCGCTCGACGGAGCTCCTCTTTCTCAGTTTAGTGTCGCTGAGAGACTACGGTGGAAGAGCGACAGAGAGACCAAACGTGAGGAAGATGCGTGGTATTCTATGTCGGGTATCTTTGATGTTGAGATAGCGCCAGCTTATAGCGAAGGGGCGGCGAGCGCGTTCAGACGTTTGATGGACGAGATCCATACACAAGAGAGGTGCATTCAAGACATACGGTACACAGATCCGCGTGACGATAAGAGGCGCATCGAGAGTACGAAGGGCGGACTACTAGCAGACTCGTACCGCTGGGTCCTTGACAATATCACCTTCCAGCAATGGCAACAGGATCCGCACTGCCGACTGCTATGGGTAAAAGGTGACCCTGGCAAGGGAAAGACGATGCTTCTCTGCGGTATCATCGACGAGCTGCATAGGTCGATGCCTAGCACTAATCTACTGTCTTACTTCTTCTGCCAGGCAACAGATTTGCGCATTAATAGCGCCACGACTGTGCTGCGAGGGCTATTATATATGCTCGTGGTTCAGCAACCGTCACTTATATCGCACATTCGCAAGAAGTACGACCACGCAGGCAAAAGCTTGTTTGAAGACGCGAATGCCTGGATGGCCTTGACAGAGATCTTCGTAGACGTGCTACAAGACCCGAGCCTGCGTATGACATACCTAGTTATTGACGCGCTAGATGAGTGCGTTACTGATCTACTGAAGCTGCTTGAATTTGTCGCAAAGCAGTCGCTAGTATCTTCTCGCGTTAAATGGATTGTTTCTAGTCGCAACTGGCTAGACATCGAAGCGCAGCTAGAGCGGGCAGGGCATGAAGTAAGCCGAAGCCTAAGCCTTGAGCTAAACGCAGAGTCAGTTGCTGCAGCAGTTGCAGTCTTTATCCAGCAAAAAGTAGACAAGCTAGCGCAAGAAAAACGGTATAACGCAGAGATTCGACATGCTGTGCTCGATCACTTGACGTCAAAGGCGAACGGTACCTTCCTCTGGGTTGCATTAGTGTGCCAAGAACTTAAAAAGACGGCGAATCGGCATGTACGGAAGAAGCTAGCCGTGTTCCCGCCTGGGTTAGACGACTTGTACAAGCGGATGATGCAGCAGATGAGCGAGTCAGACGATGCCGAGACCTGTCGCTGCGTACTGGCTGCAACCACAGTCTTATATCGACCAGTAACCATTGCCGAACTAATTGCGCTCGTCGATCGGCTTAAGGATGTTGGCGATGACGTGCGGGAGATCATTAGCCTTTGTGGATCGTTCCTTACTATTCGCGAAGACACGGTGTACTTTGTGCATCAGTCTGCTAAGGACTTCCTCTTCACAAAGGCGTCTAATGAAGCCTTTCCAAATGGTCCCGAAGGCATGCATTGGGCTATCTTTTCAGCATCGCTAGCGCGTCTGTCTGGAACGTTGCGCAGGGACATGTACAGCTTGAAAGCACCAGGATATGCTATCGAGGACGTCGAACTACCGCATGCGGACCCCTTAGCAACGTCGCGCTACCCGTGTGTCTACTGGATTGATCATCTATACGACTCCAAGCCTAAGTTTTTAGCAGATAGTGTTGGGGACCGGCAAGTTATAGAACAAGTGACAGGAGTAGTCTATGAATTCCTGAGAAAGAAGTATCTCTACTGGCTAGAGGGGCTTAGTTTGTGCAAGAGCATAGATAAGGGCGTTGTCTTAGTAGCCAAATTGCAGTCTCTCGTGCAGGTATGTGGTACGGGATCTGGCCGTCTAGATACTAACGCGAGTAGGCGATGGATGGCCAAGGTGAACTTGCTCAGCTTGTCCAAGATGCACAACGATTTATAACGTATCACAAACATGTTATAGAAAGTTACCCTCTTCAAATATACGTATCTGCGTTGCTATTTAGCCCAACAAATAGTCTAGTTAGACAGCTATTTCAGCACGAAGAGCCAGAAGATATCACGGTTAAGCCACCTATGGGCGAAGGCTGGAGTGCGTGTCTGCAGACACTCGAGGGCCATAGCAGTGTGGTCATCTCAGTAGCCTTTTCGCCCGACTCGGCTAGGCTGGCGTCGGCATCAGAAGACAGGACCGTCAAGATCTGGGATGCGAGCAGCGGCGCGTGTCTGCATACGCTCGAGGGCCACAGCAGTTGGGTTAGATCAGTGGCCTTTTCGCACGACTCGACCAGGCTAGCGTCGGCATCGTACGACAGCACCGTCAAGATCTGGGATGCGAGCAGCGGCGCGTGTCTGCATACACTCGAGGGCCATAGCAGTTGGGTTAGTTCAGTAGCCTTTTTGCACGACTCGGCCAGGCTAGCGTCGGCATCGTACGACAGCACCGTCAAGATCTGGGATGCGAGCACCGGCGTGTGCCTGCATACACTCGAGGGCCATAGCAGTGTGGTCAGATCAGTGGCCTTTTCGCACGAGTCGGCCAGGCTAGCGTCAGCATCAGAAGACAGGACCGTCAAGATCTGGGATGCGAGCAGCGGTGCGTGTCTGCATACGCTCGAGGGCCATAGCAGTTGGGTCAACTCAGTGGCCTTTTCGCCCGACCCGGCCAGGCTAGCATCGGCATCAGACGACAGCACCGTTAAGATCTGGGATGCGAGCACCGGCGCGTGCCTGCATACACTCGAGGGCCATAGCAGTGTGGTCATCTCAGTAGCCTTTTCGCACGACTCGGCCAGGCT